>JARFXV010002505.1:0-153595 GCA_031761425.1 Cosmopolites sordidus
TACGCGTTTCGGAGCACCATATATCCCGAAATCAGCAATATTTATTTCTTGCCATTTGTCGAAATACTTTAAGGCCTGTGAAAATTTGCAAAAAATGGAAAGTGATCCTACGGTGATGAAACTGAACCTCCTGATAGATAATTTTACGTAGAATCGACCGGTGAAAAGCACACATCGCTCTCTCTAATAGTTTTTGAAATATTCGCGAAAAATATTTATCGTTTTGGTTTTTTTGATTTTTTCGAATTTTCAAAAGCTCATATCTCGGCAACTAGACGTTTTATCGAAGTTTTGCGGCCAGATTCGGAAAGTACGCGTTTCGGAGCACCAAATATCCCGAAATCAGCGATATTTATTTTTTTGTCATTTGTCGAAAAATTTTACGCCTCCCCCGCCTGTGAAAATTCGCAAAAATTTAAAAGTGGTCCTACGGTGATAAAACTGAACCACCTGATAGATAATTTTACGTAGAATCGACCGGAGAAAAGCACATACCGCTTTCTCTAATAGCTTTTGAAATATTCGCGAAAAATGTTTATCGTTTTGGATTTTTTTATTTTTTCGAATTTTCAAAAGCTCATATCTCGGCAACTAGACGTTTTATCGAAGTTTTGCGGCCAGATTCGGAAAGTACGCGTTTCGGAGCACCAAATATCCCGAAATCAGCGATATTTATTTTTTTGTCCTTTGTCGAAAAATTTTACGCCACCCCCCCTGTGAAAATTCGCAAAAAATGAAAAGTGGTCCTACGCTGATGAAACTGAACCACCTGATAGATAATTTTACGTAGAATCGACCGGTGAAAAGCACACATCGCTATCTCTAATAGTTTTTGAAATATTAGCGAAAAATTTTTATCGTTTTGGATTTTTTCGAATTTTCAAAAGCTCATATCTCGGCAACTAGACGTTTTATCGAAGTTTTGCGGCCAGATTCCGAAAATACGCGTTTCGGAGCACCAAATATCCCGAAATCAGCGATATTTATTTTTTTGTCATTTGTCGAAAAAGTTTACGTCACCCCCCCCCCCTGTGAAAATTCGGAAAAAATGAAAAGTGGTCCTACGGTGATGAAACTGAACCTCCTGATAGATAATTTTACGTAGAATCGACCGGTGAAAAGCACACATCGCTATCTCTAATAGTTTTTGAAATATTCGCGAAAAATGTTTATCGTTTTGGATTTTTTGACTTTTTCGAATTTTCAAAAGCTCATATCTCGGCAACTAGACGTTTTATCGAAGTTTTGCGGACAGATTCGGAAAGTACGCGTTACGGAGCACCAAATATCCCGAAATCAGCGATATTTATTTTTGTGTCCCTTGTCGAAAAATTTTACGCCACCCCCCTGTGAAAATTCGCAAAAAATGAAAAGTGGTCCTACGCTGATGAAACTGAACCACCTGATAGATAATTTTGCGTAGAATCGACCGGTGAAAAGCACACATCGCTATCTCTAATAGTTTTTGAAATATTCGCGAAAAATATTTATCGTTTTGGATTTTTTGAATTTTTCGAATTTTCAAAAGCTCATATCTCGGCAACTAGACGTTTTATCGAAGTTTTGCGGCCAGATTTGGAAAGTACGCGTTTCGGAGCACCAAATATCCCGAAATCAGCGATATTTATTTTTTTGTCAATTGTCGGAAAATTTTACGCCAACCCCCCTGTGAAAATTCGCAAAAATTTAAAAGTGGTCCTACGGTCATAAAACTGAACCACCTGATAGATAATTTTACGTAGAATCGACCGGAGAAAAGCACTTACCGCTTTCTCTAATAGCTTTTGAAATATCCGCGAAAAATGTTTATCGTTTTGGATTTTTTGATTTTTTCGAATTTTCAAAAGCTCATATCTCGGCAACTAGACGTTTTATCGAAGTTTTGCGGCCAGATTCGGAAAGTACGCGTTTCGGAGCACCAAATATCCCGAAATCAGCGATATTTATTTTTTTGTCCTTTGTCGAAAAATTTTACGCCACCCCCCTGTGAAAATTCGCAAAAAATGAAAAGTGGTCCTACGCTGATGAAACTGAACCACCTGATAGATAATTTTACGTAGAATCGACCGGTGAAAAGCACACATCGCTATCTCTAATAGTTTTTGAAATATTAGCGAAAAATTTTTATCGTTTTGGATTTTTTGATTTTTTTCGAATTTTCAAAAGCTTACCCTCGGCAACTAGACGTTTTATCGAAGTTTTGCGGCCAGATTCGGAAAGTACGCGTTTCGGAGCACCAAATATCCCGAAATCAGCGATATTTATTTTTTTGTCATTTGTCGAAAAATTTTACGTCACCCCCCCCCCCCCTGTGAAAATTCGGACAAAATGAAAAGTGGTACTACGATGATGAAGCTGAACCACCTGATAGATAATTTTACGTAGAATCGACCGGTGAAAAGCACACATCGCTATCTCTAATAGTTTTTGAAATATTAGCGAAAAATTTTTATCGTTTTGGATTTTTGATATTTTCGAATTTTCAAAAGCTCATATCTCGACAACTAGACGTTTTATCAAAGTTTTGCGGCCAGATTCGGAAAGTACGCGTTTCGGAGCACCAAATATCCCGAAATCAGCGATATTTATTTTTTTGTCCTTTGTCGAAAAATTTTACGCCACCCCCCCCTGTGAAAATTCGCAAAAAATGAAAAGTGGTCCTACGCTGATGAAACTGAACCACCTGATAGATAATTTTACGTAGAATCGACCGGTGAAAAGCACACATCGCTATCTCTAATAGTTTTTGAAATATTAGCGAAAAATTTTTATCGTTTTGGATTTTTGATTTTTTCGAATTTTCAAAAGCTCATATCTCGGCAACTAGACGTTTTATCGAAGTTTTGCGGCCAGATTCGGAAAGTACGCGTTTCGGAGCACCAAATATCCCGAAATCAGCGATATTTATTTTTTTGTCATTTGTCGGAAAATTTTACGTCACCCCCCCCCCCCCGCCCCCTGTGAAAATTCGGACAATATGAAAAGTGGTCCTACGGTGATGAAACTGAACCACCTGATAGATAATTTTACGTAGAATCGACCTGTGAAAAGCACACATCGCTATCTCTAATAGTTTTTGAAATATTCGTGATAAATTTTTATCGCTTTGGATTTTTTGATTTTTTCGAACTTTCAAAAGCTCATATCTCGGCAACTAGACGTTTTATCGAAGTTTTGCGGCCAGATTTGGAAAGTACACGTTTCGGAGCACCAAATATCCCGAAATCAGCGATATTTATTTTTTGTCATTTGTCGAAAAATGTTAAGCCTTGTGAAAATTTGCAAATAATGGAAAGTTGTCCTACGGTGATGAAACTGAATTACTTGATAGATAATTTTACGTAGAAGCGCCCGGTGAAAAGCACACATCGCTATCTCTAATAGTTTTTGAAATATTCGCGAAAATTTTTTATCATTTTGGATTTTTTGATTTTTTCGAATTTTCAAAAGCTCATATCTCGACAACTAGACGTTTTATCAAAGTTTTGCGGCTAGATTCGGAAAGTACGCGTTTCGGAGCACCAAATATCCCGGAATCAGCAATATTTATTTCTTGTCATTTGTCGAAAAATTTTAAGGCCTGTGAAACTTTGCAAAAAATGGAAAGTGGACCTACGGTGATGAAACTGAACCTCCTGATAGATAATTTTACGTAGAATCGACCGGTGAAAAGCACACATCGCTATCTCTAATAGTATTTGAAATATTCGCGAAAAATGTTTATCATTTTGGATTTTTTGATATTTTCGAATTTTCAAAAGCTCATATCTCGGCAACTAGACGTTTTATCGAAGTTTTGCGGCCAGATTCGGAAAGTACGCGTTTCGGAGCACCAAATATCCCGAAATCAGCGACATTTATTTTTTTGTCATTTGTCGAAAAATTTTAAGGCCTGTGAAAATTTGCAAAAAATCTAAAGTGGTCCTACGGTGATGAAACTGAACCACCTGATAGATTATTTTACGTAGAATCGACTGGCAAAAAGCACACATCGCTATCTCTAATAGATTTTGAAATATTCGCGAAAAATATTTTTCGATTTTTTTGAATTTTCAAAAGCTCATATATCGGCAACTAGACGTTTTATCGAAGTTTTGCCGCCAGAATCGCAAAGTACGCGTTTCGGAGCACCAAATATTCCGAAATCAGCGATATTTATTTTTTTGTCATTTGTCGAAAAATTTTAAGCCCCCCCCCCCCTGTGAAAATTCGCAAAAAATGAAAAGTGGTCCTACGGTGATGAAACTGAACCACCTGATAGATAATTTTACGTAGAATCGACTGGTGAAAAGCACACATCGCTATCTCTAATAGTTTTTGAAATATTCGCGAAAAATGTTTTTCGATTTTTTCGAATTTTCAAAAGCTCATATCTCGGCAACTAGACGTTATATCAAAGTTTTGCGGCCAGATTCGGAAAGTACGCGTTTCGGAGCACCAAATATCCCGAAATCAGCAATATTTATTTCTTGCCATTTGTCGAAAAATTTTAAGGCCTGTGAAAATTTGCAAAAAATGGAAAGTGGTCCCACGGTGATGAAACTGAACCTCCTGATAGATAATTTTACGTAGAATCGACCGGTGAAAAGCACACATCGCTCTCTCTAATAGTTTTTGAAATATTCGCGAAAAATATTTATCGTTTTGGATTTTTTGATTTTTTCGAATTTTCAAAAGCTCATATCTCGGCAACTAGACGTTTTATCGAAGTTTTGCGGCCAGATTCGGAAAGTACGCGTTTCGGAGCACCAAATATCCCGAAATCAGTGATATTTATTTTTTTGTCATTTGTCGAAAAATTTTACGCCACCCCCCCCTGTGAAAATACGCAAAAATTTAAAAGTGGTCCTACGGTGATAAAACTGAACCACCTGATAGATAATTTTACGTAGAATCGACCGGAGAAAAGCACATACCGCTTTCTCTAATAGCTTTTGAAATATTCGCGAAAAATGTTTATCGTTTTGGATTTTTTTATTTTTTCGAATTTTCAAAAGCTCATATTTCGGCAACTAGACTTTTTATCGAAGTTTTGCGGCCAGATTCGGAAAGTACGCGTTTCGGAGCACCAAATATCCCGAAATCAGCGATATTTATTTTTTTGTCCTTTGTCGAAAAATTTTACGCCACCCCCCCTGTGAAAATTCGCAAAAAATGAAAAGTGGTCCTACGCTGATGAAACTGAACCACCTGATAGATAATTTTACGTAGAATCGACCGGTGAAAAGCACACATCGCTATCTCTAATAGTTTTTGAAATATTAGCGAAAAATTTTTATCGTTTTGGATTTTTTGATTTTTTCGAATTTTCAAAAGCTCATATCTCGGCAACTAGACGTTTTATCGAAGTTTTGCGGCCAGATTCGGAAAGTACGCATTTCGGAGCACCAAATATCCCGAAATCAGCGAATATTTATTTTTTTGTCATTTGTCGAAAAATTTTACGTCACCCCCCCCCCCCTGTGAAAATTCGGAAAAAATGAAAAGTGGTCCTACGGTGATGAAACTGAACCACCTGATAGATAATTTTACGTAGAATCGACCGGTGAAAAGCACACATCGCTATCTCTAATAGTTTTTGAAATATTAGCGAAAAGTTTTTATCGTTTTGGATTTTTTGATTTTTTCGAATTTTCAAAAGCTCATATCTCGACAACTAGACGTTTTATCAAAGTTTTGCGGCTAGATTCGGAAAGTACGCGTTTCGGAGCACCAAATATCCCGGAATCAGCAATATTTATTTCTTGTCATTTGTCGAAAAATTTTAAGGCCTGTGAAACTTTGCAAAAAATGGAAAGTGGTCCTTCGGTGATGAAACTGAACCTCCTGATAGATAATTTTACGTAGAATCGATCGGTGAAAAGCACACATCGCTATCTCTAATGGTTTTTGAAATATTCGCGAAAAATGTTTATCATTTTGGATTTTTTGATATTTTCGAATTTTCAAAAGCTCATATCTCGGCAAACTAGACGTTTTATCGAAGTTTTGGCTAGATTCGGAAAGTACGCGTTGCGGAGCACGAAATATCCCGAAATCAGCGACATTTATTTTTTTGTCATTTGTCGAAAAATTTTACGCCACCCCCTGTGAAAATTCGCAAAAAATGAAAAGTGGTCCTACGGTGATGAAACTGAACCACCTGATAGATAATTTTACGTAGAATCGACCGGTGAAAAGCACACATCGCTATCTCTAATAGTTTTTGAAATATTCGCGAAAAATGTTTATCGTTTTGGATTTTAGATTTTTTCGAATTTTCAAAAGCTCATATCTCGGCAACTAGACGTTTTATCGAAGTTTTGCGGCCAGATTCGGAAAGTACGCGTTTCGGAGCACCAAATATCCCGAAATCAGCGATATTTATTTCTTGTCATTTGTCGAAAAATTTTAAGGCCTGTGAAAATTTGCAAAAAATCTAAAGTGGTCCTACGGTGATGAAACTGAACCACCTGATAGATTATTTTACGTAGAATCGACTGGCAAAAAGCACACATCGCTATCTCTAATAGATTTTGAAATATTCGCGAAAAATATTTTTCGATTTTTTTGAATTTTCAAAAGCTCATATATCGGCAACTAGACGTTTTATCGAAGTTTTGCCGCCAGATTCGCAAAGTACGCGTTTCGGAGCACCAAATATTCCGAAATCAGCGATATTTATTTTTTTGTCATTTGTCGAAAAATTTTAAGCCCCCCCCCCCCCTGTGAAAATTCGCAAAAAATGAAAAGTGGTCCTACGGTGATGAAACTGAACCACCTGATAGATAATTTTACGTAGAATCGACTGGTGAAAAGCACACATCGCTATCTCTAATAGTTTTTGAAATATTCGCGAAAAATGTTTTTCGATTTTTTCGAATTTTCAAAAGCTCATATCTCGGCAACTAGACGTTATATCAAAGTTTTGCGGCCAGATTCGGAAAGTACGCGTTTCGGAGCACCAAATATCCCGAAATCAGCAATATTTATTTCTTGCCATTTGTCGAAAAATTTTAAGGCCTGTGAAAATTTGCAAAAAATGGAAAGTGGTCCTACGGTGATGAAACTGAACCTCCTGATAGATAATTTTACGTAGAATCGACCGGTGAAAAGCACACATCGCTCTCTCTAATAGTTTTTGAAATATTCGCGAAAAATATTTATCGTTTTGGATTTTTTGATTTTTTCGAATTTTCAAAAGCTCATATCTCGGCAACTAGACGTTTTATCGAAGTTTTGCGGCCAGATTCGGAAAGTACGCGTTTCGGAGCACCAAATATCCCGAAATCAGTGATATTTATTTTTTTGGCATTTGTCGAAAAATTTTACGCCACCCCCCCCTGTGAAAATTCGCAAAAATTTAAAAGTGGTCCTACGGTGATAAAACTGAACCACCTGATAGATAATTTTACGTAGAATCGACCGGAGAAAAGCACATACCGCTTTCTCTAATAGCTTTTGAAATATTCGCGAAAAATGTTTATCGTTTTGGATTTTTTGATTTTTTCGAATTTTCAAAAGCTCATATTTCGGCAACTAGACGTTTTATCGAAGTTTTGCGGCCAGATTCGGAAAGTACGCGTTTCGGAGCACCAAATATCCCGAAATCAGCGATATTTATTTTTTTGTCCTTTGTCGAAAAATTTTACGCCACCCCCCCTGTGAAAATTCGCAAAAAATGAAAAGTGGTCCTACGCTGATGAAACTGAACCACCTGATAGATAATTTTACGTAGAATCGACCGGTGAAAAGCACACTTCGCTATCTCTAATAGTTTTTGAAATATTCGCGAAAAATGTTTATCGTTTTGGATTTTTTGACTTTTTCGAATCTTCAAAAGCTCATATCTCGGCAACTAGACGTTTTATCGAAGTTTTGCGGCCAGATTTGGAAAGTACAACCTTTCGGAGCACCAAAATATCCCGAAATCAGCGATATTTACTTTTTGTCATTTGTCGAAAAATTTTAAGCCCTATGAAAATTCGCAAAAATTTAAAAGTGGTCCTACGCTGATGAAACTGAACCACCTGATAGATAATTTTACGTAGAATCGACCGGAGAAAAGCACATACCGCTATCTCTAATAGTTTTTGAAATATTCGCGAAAAATGTTTATCGTTTTGGATTTTTTGACTTTTTCGAATTTTCAAAAGGTCATATCTCGGCAACTAGACGTTTTATCGAAGTTTTGCGGCCAGATTCGGAAAGTACGCGTTTCGGAGCACCAAATATCCCGAAATCAGCGATATTAATTTTTTGTCATTTGTCGAAAAAATGTTAAGACTTGTGAAAATTTGCAAATAATGGAAAGTTGTCCTACGGTGATGAAACTGAATTACCTGATAGACAATTTTACGTAGAATCGACCGGTGAAAAGCACACATCGCTATCTCTAATTATTTTTGAAATATTCGCGAAAATGTTTATAATTTTGGGATTTTTTGATTTTTTCGAATTTTCAAAAGCTCATATCTCGACAACTAGACGTTTCATCAAAGTTTTGCGGCCAGAATCGGAAAGTACGCGTTTCGGGGCACCAAATATCCCGAAATCAGCGATATTTATTTTTTGTCATTTGTCGAAAAATGTTAAGCCTTGTGAAAATTTGCAAATAATGAAAAGTGGTCCTACGGTGATGAAACTGAACCACCTGATAGATAATTTTACGTAGAATCGACCGGTGAAAAACACACATCGCTATCTCTAATAGTTTTTGAAATATTCGCGAAAAATGTTTATCGTATAGGATTTTTTGATTTTTTCGAAATTTCAAAAGCTCATATCTCGGCAACTAGACGTTTTATCGAAGTTTTGCGGACAGATTCGGAAAGTACGCGTTTCGGAGCACCAAATATCCCGAAATCAGCGATATTTATTTTTTGTCATTTGTCGAAAAATTTCAAGCCCTGTGAAAATTTGCAACAAATCTAAAGTGGACCTACGGTGATGAATCTGAACCACCTGATAGATAATTTTACGTAGAATCGACTGGTGAAAAGCACACATTGCTATCTCTAATAGTTTTTGAAATTATTCGTGAAAAATTTTTATCGTTTTGGATTTTTTGATTTTTTCGAATTTTCAAAAGCTCATATCTCGGCAACTAGACGTTTTATCGAAGTTTTGCGGTCAGATTCGGAATTTACGCGTTTCGGAGCACCAAATATCCCGAAATCAGCGATATTTATTTTTTTGTCATTTGTCGAAAAATTTTACGCCACCCCCACTGTGAAAATTCGCAAAAAATGAAAACTGGTCCTACGCTGATGAAACTGAACCACCTGATAGATAATTTTACGTAGAATCGACTGGTGAAAAGCACACATCGCTATCTCTAATAGTTTTTGAAATATTCGCGAAAAATGCTTATCGTTTTGGATTTTTTGACTTTTTGGATTTTTCAAAAGCTAATATCTCGGCAACTAGACGTTTTATCGAAGGTTTGCCGCCAGATTCGGAAAGTACGCGTTTTGGAGCACCAAATATCCCGAAATCAGCGATATTTATTTTTTGTCATTTGTCGAAAAATTTTATGCCCTGTGAAAATTTGCAAATAATGGAAAGTTGTCCTACGGTGATGAAACTGAACCACCTGATAGATAATATTACGTAGAATCGACTGGTGAAAAGCACACATCGCTATCTCTAATAGTTTTTGAAATATTCGCGAAAAATGCTTATCGTTTTGGATTTTTTGACTTTTTGGATTTTTCAAAAGCTAATATCTCGGCAACTAGACGTTTTATCGAAGTTTTGCCGCCAGATTCGGAAAGTACGCGTTTTGGAGCACCAAATAACCCGAAATCAGCGATATTTATTTTTTGTCATTTGTCGAAAAATTTTATGCCCTGTGAAAATTTGCAAAAAATGGAAAGTGGTCCTACGGTGATGAAACTGAACCACCCGATAGATAATTTTATGTAGAATCGACCGTGAAAAGCACACATCGCTATGTCTAATAGTTTTTGAAATATTCGCGAAAAATTTTTATCGTATTGGATTTTTTGACTTTTTCGAATTTTCAAAAGCTCATATCTCGAAACTAGACGTTTTATAGAAGTTTTGCGGCCAGATTCGGAAAGTACGCGTTTCGGAGCACCAAATATCACGAAATCAGCGATATTTATTTTTTGTCATTTGTCGAAAAATATTAAGCCATGTGAAAATTCGCAAAAATTTAAAAGAGGTCCTACGGTGATGAAACTGAACCACCTGATAGATAATTTTACGTAGAATCGACCGGTGAAAAGCACATACCGCTATCTCTAATAGCTTTTGAAATATTCGCGAAAAATGTTTATCGTTTTGGATTTTTTGATTTTTTCGAATTTTCAAAAGCTCATATCTCGGCAACTAGACGTGTTATCGAAGTTTTGCGGTCAGATTCGGAAAGTACGCGTTTCGGAGCACCAAATATCCCGAAATCAGCGATATTAATATTTTGTCATTTGTCGAAAAATGTTAAGACTTGTGAAAATTTGCAAATAATGGAAAGTTGTCCTACGGTGATGAAACTGAATTACCTGATAGACAATTTTACGTAGAATCGACCGGTGAAAAGCACACATCGCTATCTCTAATTATTTTTTGAAATATTCGCGAAAAATGTTTATAATTTTGGATTTTTTGATTTTTTCGAATTTTCAAAAGCTCATATCTCGACAACTAGACGTTTCATCAAAGTTTTGCGGCCAGAATCGGAAAGTACGCGTTTCGGGGCACCAAATATCCCGAAATCAGCGATATTTATTTTTTGTCATTTGTCGAAAAATGTTAAGCCTTGTGAAAATTTGCAAATAATGAAAAGTGGTCCTACGGTGATGAAACTGAACCACCTGATAGATAATTTTACGTAGAATCGACCGGTGAAAAACACACATCGCTATCTCTAATAGTTTTTGAAATATTCGCGAAAAATGTTTATCGTATAGGATTTTTTGATTTTTTCGAAATTTCAAAAGCTCATATCTCGGCAACTAGACGTTTTATCGAAGTTTTGCGGACAGATTCGGAAAGTACGCGTTTCGGAGCACCAAATATCCCGAAATCAGCGATATTTATTTTTTGTCATTTGTCGAAAAATTTCAAGCCCTGTGAAAATTTGCAACAAATCTAAAGTGGACCTACGGTGATGAATCTGAACCACCTGATAGATAATTTTACGTAGAATCGACTGGTGAAAAGCACACATTGCTATCTCTAATAGTTTTTGAAATTATTCGTGAAAAATGTTTATCGTTTTGGATTTTTTGATTTTTTCGAATTTTCAAAAGCTCATATCTCGGCAACTAGACGTTTTATCGAAGTTTTGCGGTCAGATTCGGAATTTACGCGTTTCGGAGCACCAAATATCCCGAAATCAGCGAGATTTATTTTTTTGTCATTTGTCGAAAAATTTTACGCCACCCCCACTGTGAAAATTCGCAAAAAATGAAAACTGGTCCTACGCTGATGAAACTGAACCACCTGATAGATAATTTTACGTAGAATCGACTGGTGAAAAGCACACATCGCTATCTCTAATAGTTTTTGAAATATTCGCGAAAAATGCTTATCGTTTTGGATTTTTTGACTTTTTGGATTTTTCAAAAGCTAATATCTCGGCAACTAGACGTTTTATCGAAGGTTTGCCGCCAGATTCGGAAAGTACGCGTTTTGGAGCACCAAATATCCCGAAATCAGCGATATTTATTTTTTGTCATTTGTCGAAAAATTTTATGCCCTGTGAAAATTTGCAAATAATGGAAAGTTGTCCTACGGTGATGAAACTGAACCACCTGATAGATAATATTACGTAGAATCGACTGGTGAAAAGCACACATCGCTATCTCTAATAGTTTTTGAAATATTCGCGAAAAATGCTTATCGTTTTGGATTTTTTGACTTTTTGGATTTTTCAAAAGCTAATATCTCGGCAACTAGACGTTTTATCGAAGTTTTGCCGCCAGATTCGGAAAGTACGCGTTTTGGAGCACCAAATAACCCGAAATCAGCGATATTTATTTTTTGTCATTTGTCGAAAAATTTTATGCCCTGTGAAAATTTGCAAAAAATGGAAAGTGGTCCTACGGTGATGAAACTGAACCACCCGATAGATAATTTTACGTAGAATCGACCGGTGAAAAGCACACATCGCTATGTCTAATAGTTTTTGAAATATTCGCGAAAAATTTTTATCGTATTGGATTTTTTGACTTTTTCGAATTTTCAAAAGCTCATATCTCGAAACTAGACGTTTTATCGAAGTTTTGCGGCCAGATTCGGAAAGTACGCGTTTCGGAGCACCAAATATCACGAAATCAGCGATATTTATTTTTTGTCATTTGTCGAAAAATTTTATGCCCTGTGAAAATTTGCAAAAAATGGAAAGTGGTCCTACGGTGATGAAACTGAACCACCTGATAGATAATTTTACGTAGAATCGACTGGTGAAAAGCACACATCGCTATCTCTAATAGTTTTTGAAATTATTCGTGAAAAATGTTTATCGTTTTGGATTTTTTGATTTTTTCGAATTTTCAAAAGCTCATATCTCGGCAACTAGACGTTTTATCGAAGATTTGCGGTCAGATTCGGAATTTACGCGTTTCGGAGCACCAAATATCCCGAAATCAGCGATATTTATTTTTTTGTCATTTGTCGAAAAATTTTACGCCACCCCCACTGTGAAAATTCGCAAAAAATGAAAACTGGTCCTACGCTGATGAAACTGAACCACCTGATAGATAATTTTACGTAGAATCGACCGGTGAAAAGCACACATCGCTATCTCTAATAGCTTTTGAAAGATTCGCGAAAAATGTTTATCGTTTTGGATTTTTTGATTTTTTCGAATTTTCAAAACCTCATATCTCGGAAACTAGACGTTTTATCGAAGTTTTGCGGCCAGATTCGGAAAGTACGCGTTTCGGACCACCAAATATCCCGAAATCAGCGATATTTATTTTTTGTCATTTGTCGAAAAATGTTAAGCCTTGTGAAAATTTGCAAATAATGGAAAGTTGTCCTACGGTGATGAAACTGAACCACCTGATAGATAATTTTACGTAGAATCGACCGGTGAAAAGCACACATCGCTATCTCTAATAGTTTTTGAAATATTCTCGAATTTTTTTTATCGTTTTGGATTTTTTGACTTTTTCGAATTTTCAAAAGCTCATATCTCGAAACTAGATGTTTTATCGGAGTTTTGCGGCCAGATTCGGAAAGTACGCGTTTCGGAGCACCAAATATCCCGAAATCAGCGATATTAATTTTTTTGTCATTTGTCGAAAAATTTTACGCCACCCCCACTGTGAAAATTCGCAAAAAATGAAAAGTGGTCCTACGCTGATGAAACTGAACCACCTGATAGATAATTTTACGTAGAATCGACCGGTGAAAAGCACACATCGCTATCTCTAATTATTTTTTGAAATATTCGCGAAAAATGTTTATAATTTTGGATTTTTTGATTTTTTCGAATTTTCAAAAGCTCATATCTCGACAACTAGACGTTTCATCAAAGTTTTGCGGCCAGAATCGGAAAGTACGCGTTTCGGGGCACCAAATATCCCGAAATCAGCGATATTTATTTTTTGTCATTTGTCGAAAAATGTTAAGCCTTGTGAAAATTTGCAAATAATGAAAAGTGGTCCTACGGTGATGAAACTGAACCACCTGATAGATAATTTTACGTAGAATCGACCGGTGAAAAACACACATCGCTATCTCTAATAGTTTTTGAAATATTCGCGAAAAATGTTTATCGTATAGGATTTTTTGATTTTTTCGAAATTTCAAAAGCTCATATCTCGGCAACTAGACGTTTTATCGAAGTTTTGCGGACAGATTCGGAAAGTACGCGTTTCGGAGCACCAAATATCCCGAAATCAGCGATATTTATTTTTTGTCATTTGTCGAAAAATTTCAAGCCCTGTGAAAATTTGCAACAAATCTAAAGTGGACCTACGGTGATGAATCTGAACCACCTGATAGATAATTTTACGTAGAATCGACTGGTGAAAAGCACACATTGCTATCTCTAATAGTTTTTGAAATTATTCGTGAAAAATGTTTATCGTTTTGGATTTTTTGATTTTTTCGAATTTTCAAAAGCTCATATCTCGGCAACTAGACGTTTTATCGAAGTTTTGCGGTCAGATTCGGAATTTACGCGTTTCGGAGCACCAAATATCCCGAAATCAGCGAGATTTATTTTTTTGTCATTTGTCGAAAAATTTTACGCCACCCCCACTGTGAAAATTCGCAAAAAATGAAAACTGGTCCTACGCTGATGAAACTGAACCACCTGATAGATAATTTTACGTAGAATCGACTGGTGAAAAGCACACATCGCTATCTCTAATAGTTTTTGAAATATTCGCGAAAAATGCTTATCGTTTTGGATTTTTTGACTTTTTGGATTTTTCAAAAGCTAATATCTCGGCAACTAGACGTTTTATCGAAGGTTTGCCGCCAGATTCGGAAAGTACGCGTTTTGGAGCACCAAATATCCCGAAATCAGCGATATTTATTTTTTGTCATTTGTCGAAAAATTTTATGCCCTGTGAAAATTTGCAAATAATGGAAAGTTGTCCTACGGTGATGAAACTGAACCACCTGATAGATAATATTACGTAGAATCGACTGGTGAAAAGCACACATCGCTATCTCTAATAGTTTTTGAAATATTCGCGAAAAATGCTTATCGTTTTGGATTTTTTGACTTTTTGGATTTTTCAAAAGCTAATATCTCGGCAACTAGACGTTTTATCGAAGTTTTGCCGCCAGATTCGGAAAGTACGCGTTTTGGAGCACCAAATAACCCGAAATCAGCGATATTTATTTTTTGTCATTTGTCGAAAAATTTTATGCCCTGTGAAAATTTGCAAAAAATGGAAAGTGGTCCTACGGTGATGAAACTGAACCACCCGATAGATAATTTTACGTAGAATCGACCGGTGAAAAGCACACATCGCTATGTCTAATAGTTTTTGAAATATTCGCGAAAAATTTTTATCGTATTGGATTTTTTGACTTTTTCGAATTTTCAAAAGCTCATATCTCGAAACTAGACGTTTTATCGAAGTTTTGCGGCCAGATTCGGAAAGTACGCGTTTCGGAGCACCAAATATCACGAAATCAGCGATATTTATTTTTTGTCATTTGTCGAAAAATTTTATGCCCTGTGAAAATTTGCAAAAAATGGAAAGTGGTCCTACGGTGATGAAACTGAACCACCTGATAGATAATTTTACGTAGAATCGACTGGTGAAAAGCACACATCGCTATCTCTAATAGTTTTTGAAATTATTCGTGAAAAATGTTTATCGTTTTGGATTTTTTGATTTTTTCGAATTTTCAAAAGCTCATATCTCGGCAACTAGACGTTTTATCGAAGATTTGCGGTCAGATTCGGAATTTACGCGTTTCGGAGCACCAAATATCCCGAAATCAGCGATATTTATTTTTTTGTCATTTGTCGAAAAATTTTACGCCACCCCCACTGTGAAAATTCGCAAAAAATGAAAACTGGTCCTACGCTGATGAAACTGAACCACCTGATAGATAATTTTACGTAGAATCGACCGGTGAAAAGCACACATCGCTATCTCTAATAGCTTTTGAAAGATTCGCGAAAAATGTTTATCGTTTTGGATTTTTTGATTTTTTCGAATTTTCAAAACCTCATATCTCGGAAACTAGACGTTTTATCGAAGTTTTGCGGCCAGATTCGGAAAGTACGCGTTTCGGACCACCAAATATCCCGAAATCAGCGATATTTATTTTTTGTCATTTGTCGAAAAATGTTAAGCCTTGTGAAAATTTGCAAATAATGGAAAGTTGTCCTACGGTGATGAAACTGAACCACCTGATAGATAATTTTACGTAGAATCGACCGGTGAAAAGCACACATCGCTATCTCTAATAGTTTTTGAAATATTCTCGAATTTTTTTTATCGTTTTGGATTTTTTGACTTTTTCGAATTTTCAAAAGCTCATATCTCGAAACTAGATGTTTTATCGGAGTTTTGCGGCCAGATTCGGAAAGTACGCGTTTCGGAGCACCAAATATCCCGAAATCAGCGATATTAATTTTTTTGTCATTTGTCGAAAAATTTTACGCCACCCCCACTGTGAAAATTCGCAAAAAATGAAAAGTGGTCCTACGCTGATGAAACTGAACCACCTGATAGATAATTTTACGTAGAATCGACCGGTGAAAAGCACATATCGCTATCTCTAATAGTTTTTGAAATATTCGTGAAAAATTTTTATCGCTTTGGATTTTTTGAGTTTTTCGAATTTTCAAAAGCTCATATCTCGGCAACTAGACGTTTTATCGAAGTTTTGCGGTCAGATTCGGAATTTACGCGTTTCGGAGCACCAAATATCCCGAAATCAGCGATATTTATTTTTTTGTCATTTGTCGAAAAATTTTAAGCCCTGTGAAAATTCGTAAAAATTAAAAGTGGTCCTACGCTGATGAAACTATCCACCTGATAGATAATTTTACGTAGAATCGACCGGTGAAAAGCACACATCGCTATCTCTAATAGTTTTTGAAATATTCGCGAAAAATGTTTATCGTTTTGGACTTTTTGACTTTTTCGAATCTTCAAAAGCTCATATCTCGGCAACTAGACGTTTTATCGAAGTTTTGCGGTCAGATTCGGAATTTACGCGTTTCGGAGCACCAAATATCCCGAAATCAGCGATATTTATTTTCTTGTCATTTGTCGAAAAATTTTAAGCCCTGTGAAAATTCGTAAAAATTAAAAGTGGTCCTACGCTGATGAAACTAACCACCTGATAGATAATTTTACGTAGAATCGACCGGTGAAAAGCACACATCGCTATCTCTAATAGTTTTTGAAATATTCGCGAAAAATGTTTATCGTTTTGGATTTTTTGACTTTTTCGAATCTTCAAAAGCTCATATCTCGGCAACTAGACGTTTTATCGAAGTTTTGCGGCCAGATTCGGAAAGTACGCGTTTCGGAGCACCAATTATCCCGAAATCAGCGATATTTATTTTTTGTCATTTGTCGAAAAATGTTAAGCCTTGTGAAAATTTGCAAATAATGGAAAGTTGTCCTACGGTAATGAAACTGAATTACCTGATAGATAATTTTACGTAGAATCGACCGGTGAAAAGCACACATCGCTATCTCTAATAGTTTTTGAAATATTCGCGAAAAATGTTTATCATTTTGGATTTTTTGATTTTTTCGAATTTTCAAAAGCTCATATCTCGACAACTAGACGTTTTATCATAGTTTTGCGGCCAGAATCGGAAAGTACGCGTTTCGGAGCACCAAATATCCCGGAATCAGCAATATTTATTTCTTGTCATTTGTCGAAAAATTTTAAGCCCTGTGAAAATTCGTAAAAATTAAAAGTGGTCCTACGCTGATGAAACTAACCACCTGATAGATAATTTTTACGTAGAATCGACCGGTTAAAAGCACACATCGCTATCCCTAATAGTTTTTGAAATATTCGCGAAAAATGTTTATCGTTTTGGATTTTTTGACTTTTTCGAATTTTCAAAAGCTCATATCTCGAAACTAGAGGTTTTATCGAAGTTTTGCGGCCAGATTCGGAAAGTACGCGTTTCGGAGCACCAAATATCCCGAAATCAGCGATATTTATTTTTTTATCATTTGTCGAAAAATTTTACGCCATCCCCACCTGTGAAAATTCGGAAAAAATGAAAAGTGGTCCTACGGTGACGAAACTGAACCACCTGATAGATAATTTTACGTAGAATCGACCGGTGAAAAGCACACATCGCTATCTGTAATAGTTTTTGAAATATTAGCGAAAATTTTTTATCGTTTTGGATTTTTTTGATTTTTTCGAATTTTCAATAGCTCATATCTCGGCAACTAGACGTTTTATCGAAGTTTTGCGGCCAGATTCGGAAAGTACGCGTTTCGGAGCACCAAATATCCCGAAATCAGCGATATTTATTTTTTATCATTTGTCGAAAAATTTTACGCCACCCCCCTGTGAAAATTCGCAAAAAATGAAAAGTTGTCCTATGGTGATGAAACTGAACCACCTGACAGATAATTTTACGTAGAATCGACCGGTGAAAAGCACACATCGCTATCTCTAATAGTTTTTGAAATATTCGCGAAAAATATTTATCATTTTGGTTTTTTTGATTTTTTCGAATTTTCAAAAGCTCATATCTCGACAACTAGACGTTTTATCAAAGTTTTGCGGCCAGATTCGGAAAGTACGCCTTTCGGAGCACCAAATATCCCGAAATCAGCGATATTTATTTCTTGTCATTTGTCGAAAAATTTTAAGGCCTGTGAAAATTTGCAAAAATTAAAACTGGTCCTACGGTGATGAAACTGAACCACCTGATAGATAATTTTACGTAGAATCGACCGGTGAAAAGCACACTTCGCAATCTCTAATAGTTTTTGAAATATTCGCGAAAAATTTTTATCGTTTTGGATTTTTTGATTTTTTCGCATTTTCAAAAGCTCATATCTCGGCAACTAGACGTTTTATCGAAGTTTTGCGGCCAGATTTGGAAAGTACACGTTTCGGAGCACCAAATATCCCGAAATCAGCGATATTTATTTTTTGTCATTTGTCGAAAAATTTTACGCCACCCCCCCTGTGAAAATTCGCAAAAATTTAAAAGTGGTCCTACGGTGATAAAACTGAACCACCTGATAGATAATTTAACGTAGAATCGACCGGAGAAAAGCACATACCGCTTTCTCTAATAGCTTTTGAAATATTCGCGAAAAATGTTTATCGTTTTGGATTTTTTGATTTTTTCGAATTTTCAAAAGCTCATATCTCGGCAACTAGACGTTTTATCGAAGTTTTGCGGCCAGATTCGGAAAGTACGCGTTTCGGAGCATCAAATATCCCGAAATCAGCGATATTTATTTTTTGTCATTTGTCGAAAAATGTTAAGCCTTGTGAAAATTTGCAAATAATGGAAAGTTGTCCTACGGTGATGAAACTGAATTACCTGATAGATAATTTTACGTAGAATCGACCGGTGAAAAGCACACATCGCTATCTCTAATAGTTTTTGAAATATTCGCGAAAAATGTTTATCATTTTGGATTTTTTGACTTTTTCGATTCTTCAAAAGCTCATATCTCGGCAACTAGACGTTTTATCGAAGTTTTGCCGCCAGATTCGAAAAGTACGCGTTTCGGAGCACGAAATATCCCGAAATCAGCGATATTTATTTTTTGTCATTTATCGAACAATTTTACGCCACCCCCCTGTGACAATTCGGAAAAAATGAAAAGTGGTCCTACGGTGATGAAACTGAACAACCTGATAGATAATTTTACGTAGAATCGACCGGTGAAAAGCACACATCGCTATCTCTAATAGTTTTGGAAATATTCGCGAAACATGTTTTTCGATTTTTTCGAATTTTCAAAAGCTCATATCTCGGCAACTAGACGTTTTATCGAAGTTTTGCGGCCAGATTCGGAAAGTACGCGTTTCGGAGCACCAAATATCCCGAAATCAGCGATATTTATTTTTTTGTCCTTTGTCGAAAAATTTTACGCCACCCCCCCTGTGAAAATTCGCAAAAAATGAAAAGTGGTCCTACGCTGATGAAACTGAACAACCTGATAGATAATTTTACGTAGAATCGACTGGTGAAAAGCACACATCGCTATCTCTAATAGTTTTTGAAATATTCGCGAAAAATGTTTATCGTTTTGGATTTTTTGATTTTTTCTAATTTTCAAAAGCTCATATCTCGGCAACTAGACGTTTTATCGAAGTTCTGCGGACAGATTCGGAAAGTACGCGTTTCGGAGCACCAAATATCCCGAAATCAGCGATATTTATTTTTTGTCATTTGTCCAAAAATATTAAGCCCTCTGAATATTTGCAAAAAATCTAAAGTGGTCCTACGGTGAAGAAACTGAACCACCTGATAGATAATATTACGTAGAATCGTCTGGTGAAAAACACACATCGCTATCTCTAATAGTTTTTGAAATATTCGGGAAAAATTTTTATCGTTTTGGATTTTTTGACTTTTTCGAATTTTCAAAAGCTCATATCTCGGCAACTAGACGTTTTATCGAAGTTTTGCGGCCATATTCGGAAAGTACGCGTTTCGAAGCTCCAAATATCCCGAAATCAGCGATATTTATTTTTCGTCATTTGTCAAAAAATTTTACGCCACCCCCCCTGTGAAAATTCGCAAAAAATGAAAAGTGGTCCTACGCTGATGAAACTGAACCACCTGATAGATAATTTTACGTAGAATCGACCGGTGAAAAGCACACATCGCTATCTCTAATAGTTTTTGAAATATTAGCGAAAAATTCTTATCGTTTTGGATTTTTTGATTTTTTCGAATTTTCAAAAGCCCATATCTCGGCAACTAAACGTTTCATCGAAGTTTTGCAGCCAGATTCGGAAAGTACGCGTTTCCGAGCACCAAATATCCCGAAATTAGCGATATTAATTTTTTTGTCCTGTGTCGAAAAAGTTTACGCCACCCCCCCTGTGAAAATTCGCAAAAAATGAAAAGTGGTCCTACGCTGATGAAACTGAACCACCTGATAGATAATTTTACGTAGAATCGACCGGTGAAAAGCACACATCGCTATCTCTAATAGTTTTTGAAATATTAGCGAAAAATCCTTATCGTTTTGGATTTTTTGATTTTTTCGAATTTTCAAAAGCCCATATCTCGGCAACTAAACGTTTCATCGAAGTTTTGCGGCCAGATTCGGGAAGTACGCCTTTCGGAGTACCAAATATCCCGAAATCAGCTATATTTATTATTTGTCATTTGTCGAAAAATTTTATGCCCTGTGAAAATTTGCAAAAAATGGAAAGTGGTCCTACGGTGGTGAAACTGAACCAAATGATAGATAATTTTACGTAGAATCGACTGGTGAAAAGCACACATCGCTATCTCTAATAGTTTTTGAAATATTCGCGAAAAATATTTTTCGATTTTTTCGAATTTTCAAAAGCTCATATCTCGGCAACTAGACGTTTTATCGAAGTTTTGCGGACAGATTCGGAATGTACGCGTTTTGGAGCACCAAATATCCCGAAATCAGCGATATTTAATTTTTGTCATTTGTCGAAAAATTTTTTGCCCTGTTAAAATTTGCAAAAAATGGAAAGTGGCCCTACGCTGATGAAACTGAACCACCTGATAGATAATTTTACGTAGAATCGACCGGTGAAAAGCACACATCGCTATCTCTAATAGTTTTTGAAATATTCGCGAAAAATGTTTATCGTTTTGGATTTTTTGACTTTTACGAATTTTCAAAAGCTCATATCTCGGCAACTAGACGTTTTATCGAAGTTTTGCGGACAGATTCGGAAAATACGCGTTTCGGAGCACCAAATATCCCGAAATCAGCGATATTTATTTTTTGTCATTTGTCGAAAAATTTTAAGGCCTGTGAAAATTTGCAAAAAATGGAAAGTGGTCCTACGGTGATGAAACTGAACCTCCTGATAGATAATTTTACGTAGAATCGACCGGTGAAAAGCACACATCGCTCTCTCTAATAGTTTTTGAAATATTCGCGAAAAATATTTATCGTTTTGGATTTTTTGATTTTTTCGAATTTTCAAAAACTCATATCTCGGCAACTAGACGTTTTATCGAAGTTTTGCGGCCAGATTCGGAAAGTACGCGTTTCGGAGCACCAAATATCCCGAAATCAGCGATATTTATTTTTATGTCATTTGTCGAAAAATTTTACGCCACCCCCCCCTGTGAAAATTCGCAAAAATTTAAAGGTGGTCCTACGGTGATAAAACTGAACCACCTGATAGATAATTTAACGTAGAATCGACCGGAGAAAAGCACATACCGCTTTCTCTAATAGCTTTTGAAATATTCGCGAAAAATGTTTATCGTTTTGGATTTTTTGATTTTTTCGAATTTTCAAAAGCTCATATCTCGGCAACTAGACGTTTTATCGAAGTTTTGCGGCCAGATTCGGAAAGTACGCGTTTCGGAGCACCAAATATCCCGAAATCAGCGATATTTATTTTTTTGTCCTTTGTCGAAAAATTTTACGCCACCCCCCCTGTGAAAATTCGCAAAAAATGAAAAGTGGTCCTACGCTGATGAAACTGAACCACCTGATAGATAATTTTACGTAGAATCGACCTGTGAAAAGCACACATCGCTATCTCTAATAGTTTTTGAAATATTCGTGAAAAATTTTTATCGCTTTGGATTTTTTGAGATTTTCGAATTTTCAAAAGCTCATATCTCGGCAACTAGACGTTTTATCAAAGTTTTGCGGCCAGATTCGGAAAGTACGCGTTTCGGAGCACCAAATATCCCGAAATCAGCGATATTTATATCTTGTCATTTTTCGAAAAATTTTAAGCCCTGTGAAAATTTGCAAAAAATCCAAAGTGGTCCTACGGTGATGAAACTGAACCACCTGATAGATAATTTTACGTAGAATCGACTGGCAAAAAGCACACATCGCTATCTCTAATAGATTTTGAAATATTCGCGAAAAATTTTTATCGTTTAGGATTTTTTTGATTTTTTCGAATTTTCAAAAACTCATATCTCGGCAACTAGACGTTTTATCGAAGTTTTGCGGACAGATTCGGAAAGTACGCGTTTCGGAGCACCAAATATCCCGAAATCAGCGATATTTATTTTTTGTCATTTGTCGAAAGATTTTAAGCCCTGTGAAAATTCGTAAAAATTAAAAGTGGTCCTACGCTGATGAAACTAACCAACTGATAGATAATTTTACGTAGAATCGACCGGTGAAAAGCACACATCGCTATCTCTAATAGTTTTTGAAATATTCGCGAAAAATGTTTATCGTTTTGGATTTTTTGATTTTTTCGAATTTTCAAAAGCTCATATCTCGGCAACTAGACGTTTTATCGAAGTTTTGCGGTCAGATTCGGAAAGTACGCGTTTCGGAGCACCAAATATCCCGAAATCAGCGATATTTATTTTTTGTCATTTGTCGAAAAATTTTACGCCACCCCCCCCTGTGAAAATTCGGAAAAAATGAAAAGTGGTCCTACGGTGATGAAACTGAACCACCTGATAGATAATTTTACGTAGAATCGACCGGTGAAAAGCACACATCGTTATCTCTAATAGTTTTTGAAATATTAGCGAAATTTTTTTATCGTTTTGGATGTTTTGATTTTTTCGAATTTTCAAAAGCTCATATCTCGGCAACTAGACGTTTTATCGAAGTTTTGCGGACGGATTCGGAAAGTACGCGTTTCGGACCACCAAATATCCCGAAATCAGCGATATTTATTTTTTGTCATTTGTCGAAAAATTTGAAGCCCTGTGAAAATTTGCAAAAAATCCAAAGTGGTCCTACGGTGATGAAACTGAACCACCTGATAGATAATTTTACGTAGAATCGACTGGTGAAAAGCACACATCGCTATCTCTAATAGTTTTTGAAATATTCGCGAAAAATGTTTATCGTTTTGGATTTTTTGATTTTTTTCGAATTTTCAAAAGCTCATATCTCGGCAACTAGACGTTTTATCGAAGTTTTGCGGCCAGATTCGGAAAGTACGCGTTTCGGAGCACCAAATATCCCGAAATCAGCGATAACTATTTTTTGTCATTTGTCGAAAAATTTTACGCCACCCCCCTGTGACAATTCGGAAAAAATGAAAAGTGGTCCTACGGTGATGAAACTGAACAACCTGATAGATAATTTTACGTAGAATCGACCGGTGAAAAGCACACATCGCTATCTCTAATAGTTTTGGAAATATTCGCGAAACATGTTTTTCGATTTTTTCGAATTTTCAAAAGCTCATATCTCGGCAACTAGACGTTTTATCGAAGTTTTGCGGCCAGATTCGGAAAGTACGCGTTTCGGAGCACCAAATATCCCGAAATCAGCGATATTTATTTTTTTGTCCTTTGTCGAAAAATTTTACGCCACCCCCCCTGTGAAAATTCGCAAAAAATGAAAAGTGGTCCTACGCTGATGAAACTGAACAACCTGATAGATAATTTTACGTAGAATCGACTGGTGAAAAGCACACATCGCTATCTCTAATAGTTTTTGAAATATTCGCGAAAAATGTTTATCGTTTTGGATTTTTTGATTTTTTCTAATTTTCAAAAGCTCATATCTCGGCAACTAGACGTTTTATCGAAGTTCTGCGGACAGATTCGGAAAGTACGCGTTTCGGAGCACCAAATATCCCGAAATCAGCGATATTTATTTTTTGTCATTTGTCCAAAAATATTAAGCCCTCTGAATATTTGCAAAAAATCTAAAGTGGTCCTACGGTGAAGAAACTGAACCACCTGATAGATAATATTACGTAGAATCGTCTGGTGAAAAACACACATCGCTATCTCTAATAGTTTTTGAAATATTCGGGAAAAATTTTTATCGTTTTGGATTTTTTGACTTTTTCGAATTTTCAAAAGCTCATATCTCGGCAACTAGACGTTTTATCGAAGTTTTGCGGCCATATTCGGAAAGTACGCGTTTCGAAGCTCCAAATATCCCGAAATCAGCGATATTTATTTTTCGTCATTTGTCAAAAAATTTTACGCCACCCCCCCTGTGAAAATTCGCAAAAAATGAAAAGTGGTCCTACGCTGATGAAACTGAACCACCTGATAGATAATTTTACGTAGAATCGACCGGTGAAAAGCACACATCGCTATCTCTAATAGTTTTTGAAATATTAGCGAAAAATTCTTATCGTTTTGGATTTTTTGATTTTTTCGAATTTTCAAAAGCCCATATCTCGGCAACTAAACGTTTCATCGAAGTTTTGCAGCCAGATTCGGAAAGTACGCGTTTCCGAGCACCAAATATCCCGAAATTAGCGATATTAATTTTTTTGTCCTGTGTCGAAAAAGTTTACGCCACCCCCCCTGTGAAAATTCGCAAAAAATGAAAAGTGGTCCTACGCTGATGAAACTGAACCACCTGATAGATAATTTTACGTAGAATCGACCGGTGAAAAGCACACATCGCTATCTCTAATAGTTTTTGAAATATTAGCGAAAAATCCTTATCGTTTTGGATTTTTTGATTTTTTCGAATTTTCAAAAGCCCATATCTCGGCAACTAAACGTTTCATCGAAGTTTTGCGGCCAGATTCGGGAAGTACGCCTTTCGGAGTACCAAATATCCCGAAATCAGCTATATTTATTATTTGTCATTTGTCGAAAAATTTTATGCCCTGTGAAAATTTGCAAAAAATGGAAAGTGGTCCTACGGTGGTGAAACTGAACCAAATGATAGATAATTTTACGTAGAATCGACTGGTGAAAAGCACACATCGCTATCTCTAATAGTTTTTGAAATATTCGCGAAAAATATTTTTCGATTTTTTCGAATTTTCAAAAGCTCATATCTCGGCAACTAGACGTTTTATCGAAGTTTTGCGGACAGATTCGGAATGTACGCGTTTTGGAGCACCAAATATCCCGAAATCAGCGATATTTAATTTTTGTCATTTGTCGAAAAATTTTTTGCCCTGTTAAAATTTGCAAAAAATGGAAAGTGGCCCTACGCTGATGAAACTGAACCACCTGATAGATAATTTTACGTAGAATCGACCGGTGAAAAGCACACATCGCTATCTCTAATAGTTTTTGAAATATTCGCGAAAAATGTTTATCGTTTTGGATTTTTTGACTTTTACGAATTTTCAAAAGCTCATATCTCGGCAACTAGACGTTTTATCGAAGTTTTGCGGACAGATTCGGAAAATACGCGTTTCGGAGCACCAAATATCCCGAAATCAGCGATATTTATTTTTTGTCATTTGTCGAAAAATTTTAAGGCCTGTGAAAATTTGCAAAAAATGGAAAGTGGTCCTACGGTGATGAAACTGAACCTCCTGATAGATAATTTTACGTAGAATCGACCGGTGAAAAGCACACATCGCTCTCTCTAATAGTTTTTGAAATATTCGCGAAAAATATTTATCGTTTTGGATTTTTTGATTTTTTCGAATTTTCAAAAACTCATATCTCGGCAACTAGACGTTTTATCGAAGTTTTGCGGCCAGATTCGGAAAGTACGCGTTTCGGAGCACCAAATATCCCGAAATCAGCGATATTTATTTTTTTGTCCTTTGTCGAAAAATTTTACGCCACCCCCCCTGTGAAAATTCGCAAAAAATGAAAAGTGGTCCTACGCTGATGAAACTGAACCACCTGATAGATAATTTTACGTAGAATCGACCGGTGAAAAGCACACATCGCTATCTCTAATAGTTTTTGAAATATTCGTGAAAAATTTTTATCGCTTTGGATTTTTTGAGATTTTCGAATTTTCAAAAGCTCATATCTCGGCAACTAGACGTTTTATCAAAGTTTTGCGGCCAGATTCGGAAAGTACGCGTTTCGGAGCACCAAATATCCCGAAATCAGCGATAACTATTTTTTGTCATTTGTCGAAAAATTTTACGCCACCCCCCCCTGTGAAAATTCGGAAAAAATGAAAAGTGATCCTACGGTGATGAAACTGAACCACCTGATAGATAATTTTACGTAGAATCGACAGGTGAAAAGCACACATCGCTATCTCTAATAGTTTTTGAAATATTAGCGAAATTTTTTTATCGTTTTGGATGTTTTGATTTTTTCGAATTATCAAAAGCTCATATCTCGGCAACTAGACGTTTTATCGAAGTTTTGCGGACGGATTCGGAAAGTACGCGTTTCGGACCACCAAATATCCCGAAATCAGCGATATTTATTTTTTGTCATTTGTCGAAAAATTTGAAACCCTGTGAAAATTTGCAAAAGATCCAAAGTGGTCCTACGGTGATGAAACTCAACCACCTGATAGATGATTTTACGTAGAATCGACTGGTGAAAAGCACACATCGCTATCTCTAATAGTTTTTGAAATATTCGCGAAAAATGTTTATCGTTTTGGATTTTTTGATATTTTCTAATTTTCAAAAGCTCATATCTCGGCAACTAGACGTTTTATCGAAGTTTTGCGGACAGATTCGGAAAGTACGCGTTTCGGAGCACCAAATATACCGAAATCAGCGATATTTATTTTTTGTCATTTGTCCAAAAATATTAAGCCCTCTGAAAATTTGCAAAAAATCTAAAGTGGTCCTACGGTGATGAAACTGAACCACCTGATAGATAATTTTACGTAGAATCGACTGGTGAAAAACACACATCGCTATCTCTAATAGTTTTTGAAATATTCGCGAAAAATGTTTATCGTTTTGGATTTTTTTACTGTTTCGAATTTTCAAAAGCTCATATCTCGGCAACTAGACGTTTTATCGAAGTTTTGCGGCCAGATTCGGAAAGTACGCGTTTCGAAGCACCAAATATCCCGAAATCAGCGTTATTTATTTTTCGACATTTGTCAAAAAATTTTACGCCACCCCCCCCCCCCCCCCTGTGAAAATTCGGAAAAAATGAAAAGTGGTCCTACGGTGATGAAACTGAAGCACCTGATAGATAATTTTGCGTAGAATCGACCGGTGAAAAGCACACATCGCTATCTCTAATAGTTTTTGAAATATTCGCGAAAAATGTTTATCGTTTTGGATTTATAGCAAGCAAATATCGATATCGATATATAGCAAGCAAATATCCCGAAATCAGCGATATTTATTTTTTGTCATTTGTCGAAAAATTTTATGTCCGGTGAAAATTTGCAAAAAATCTAAAGTGGTCCTACGATGATGAAACTGAACCACCTGATAGATAATTTTACGTAGAATCGACTGGTAAAAAGCAAACATCGCTATCTCTAATAGTTTCTGGAATATTCGCGAAAAATGTTTATCGTTTTGGATTTTTTGACTTTTTCGAATTTTCAAAAGCTCATATCTCGACAACTAGACGTTTTATCGAAGTATTGCGGACAGATTCGGAAAGTACGCGTTTCGGAGCACCAAATATCCCGAAATCAGCGATATTTATTTTTTGTCATTTGTCGAAAAATTTTAAGCCCTGTGAAAATTTGCAAAAAATTTAAAGTGGTCCTACTTTGATGAAACTGAACCACCTGATAGATAATTTTACGTAGAATCGACTGGTGAAAAGCACACATCGCTATCTCTAATAGTTGTTGAAATATTCGCGAAAGATGTTTATCGTTTTGGATTTTTTGATTTTTTCGAATTTTCAAAAGCTCATATCTCGGCAACTAGACGTTTTATCGAAGTTTTGCGGCCAGATTCGGAAAGTACGCGTTTCGGAGCACCAACTATCCCGAAATCAGCGATATTTATTTTTTGTCATTTGTCGAAAAATTTTACGCCACCCCAACCTGTGAAAATTCTGAAAAAATGAAAAGTGGTCCTACGGTGATGAAACTGAACCACCTGATAGATAATTTTACGTAAAATCGACCGGTGAAAAGCACACATCGCTATCTCTAATAGTTTTTGAAATATTAGCGAAAAATTTATATCGTTTTGGATTTTTGGATTTTTTTCGAATTTTCAAAAGCTCATATCTCGGCAACTAGACGTTTTATCGAAGTTTTGCGGACGGATTCGGAAAGTACGCGTTTCGGAGCACCAAATATCCCGAAATCAGCGATATTTATTTTTTGTCATTTGTCGAAAAATTTTAAGCCCTGTGAAAATTTGCAAAAAATCC
The DNA here is from genome assembly GCA_031761425.1 of Cosmopolites sordidus. Classification (NCBI taxonomy): domain Eukaryota; kingdom Metazoa; phylum Arthropoda; class Insecta; order Coleoptera; family Curculionidae; genus Cosmopolites; species Cosmopolites sordidus. Next base: position 28,586 of record JARFXV010002505.1, read on the forward strand.
AAAGTGGTCCTACGGTGATGAAACTGAACCACCTGATAGTTAATTTTACGTAGAATCGACCGGTGAAAAACACACATCGCTATCTCTAATAGTTTTTGAAATATTCGCGAAAAATGTTTATCGTTTAGGATTTTTTGATTTTTTTCGAATTTTCAAAAGCTCATATCACGGCAACTAGACGTTTTATCGAAGTTTTGCGGACAGATTCGGAAAGTACGCGTTTCGGAGCACCAAATATCCCGAAATCAGCGATATTTATTTTTTTGTCCTTTGTCGAAAAATTTTACGCCACCCCCCCCTGTGAAAATTCGCAAAAAATGAAAAGTGGTCCTACGCTGATGAAACTGAACCACCTGATAGATAATTTTACGTAGAATCGACCGGTGAAAAGCACACATGGCTATCTCTAATAGTTTTTGAAATATTAGCGAAAAATTTTTATCGTTTTGGATTTTTTGATTTTTTTCGAATTTTCAAAAGCTCATATCTCGGCAACTAGATGTTTTATCGAAGTTTTGCGGCCAGATTCGGAAAGTACGCGTTTCGGAGCACCAAATATCCCGAAATCAGGGATATTTATTTTTTTGTCATTTGTCGGAAAATTTTACGTCACCCCCCCCGGCCCCTGTGAAAATTCGGACAAAATGAAAAGTGGTCCTACGGTGATGAAACTGAACCACCTGATAGATAATTTTACGTAGAATCGACCGGTGAAAAGCACACATCGCTATCTCTAATAGTTTTTGAAATATTCGCGAAAAATGTTTATCATTTTGGATTTTTTGATATTTTCGAATTTTCAAAAGCTCATATCTCGACAACTAGACGTTTTATCAAAGTTTTGCGGCCAGATTCGGAAAGTACGCGTTTCGGAGCACCAAATATCCCGAAATCAGCGATATTTATTTTTTTGTCATTTGTCGGAAAATTTTACGTCACCCCCCCCCCCGCCCCCTGTGAAAATTCGGACAAAATGAAAAGTGGTCCTACGGTGATTAAACTGAACCACCTGATAGATAATTTTACGTAGAATCGACCGGTGAAAAGCACACATCGCTATCTCTAATAGTTTTTGAAATATTCGTGATAAATTTTTATCGCTTTGGATTTTTTGATTTTTTCGAACTTTCAAAAGCTCATATCTCGGCAACTAGACGTTTTATCGAAGTTTTGCGGCCAGATTTGGAAAGTACACGTTTCGGAGCACCAAATATCCCGAAATCAGCGATATTTATTTTTTGTCATTTGTCGAAAAATGTTAAGCCTTGTGAAAATTAGCAAATAATGGAAAGTTGTCCTACGGTGATGAAACTGAATTACTTGATAGATAATTTTACGTAGAAGCGCCCGGTGAAAAGCACACATCGCTATCTCTAATAGTTTTTGAAATATTCGCGAAAATTTTTTATCATTTTGGATTTTTTGATTTTTTCGAATTTTCAAAAGCTCATATCTCGACAACTAGACGTTTTATCAAAGTTTTGCGGCTAGATTCGGAAAGTACGCGTTTCGGAGCACCAAATATCCCGGAATCAGCAATATTTATTTCTTGTCATTTGTCGAAAAATTTTAAGGCCTGTGAAACTTTGCAAAAAATGGAAAGTGGTCCTACGGTGATGAAACTGAACCTCCTGATAGATAATTTTACGTAGAATCGACCGGTGAAAAGCACACATCGCTATCTCTAATAGTTTTTGAAATATTCTCGAAAAATGTTTATCATTTTGGATTTTATGATATTTTCGAATTTTCAAAAGCTCATATCTCGGCAAACTAGACGTTTTATCGAAGTTTTGCCGCCAGATTCGGAAAGTACACGTTGCGGAGCACGAAATATCCCGAAATCAGCGACATTTATTTTTTTGTCATTTGTCGAAAAATTTTACGCCACCCCCTGTGAAAATTCGCAAAAAATGAAAAGTGGTCCTACGGTGATGAAACTGAACCACCTGATAGATAATTTTACGTAGAATCGACCGGTGAAAAGCACACATCGCTATCTCTAATAGTTTTTGAAATATTCGCGAAAAATGATTATCGTTTTGGATTTTAGATTTTTTCGAATTTTCAAAAGCTCATATCTCGGCAACTAGACGTTTTATCGAAGTTTTGCGGCCAGATTCGGAAAGTACGCGTTTCGGAGCACCAAATATCCCGAAATCAGCGATATTTATTTCTTGTCATTTGTCGAAAAATTTTAAGGCCTGTGAAAATTCGCAAAAAATGAAAAGTGGTCCTACGGTGATGAAACTGAACCACCTGATAGATAATTTTACGTAGAATCGACTGGTGAAAAAGCACACATCGCTATCTCTAATAGTTTTTGAAATATTCGCGAAAAATGTTTTTCGATTTTTTCGAATTTTCAAAAGCTCATATCTCGGCAACTAGACGTTATATCAAAGTTTTGCGGCCAGATTCGGAAAGTACGCGTTTCGGAGCACCAAATATCCCGAAATCAGCAATATTTATTTCTTGCCATTTGTCGAAATACTTTAAGGCCTGTGAAAATTTGCAAAAAATGGAAAGTGATCCTACGGTGATGAAACTGAACCTCCTGATAGATAATTTTACGTAGAATCGACCGGTGAATAGCACACATCGCTCTCTCTAATAGTTTTTGAAATATTCGCGAAAAATATTTATCGTTTTGGTTTTTTTGATTTTTTCGAATTTTCAAAAGCTCATATCTCGGCAACTAGACGTTTTATCGAAGTTTTGCGGCCAGATTCGGAAAGTACGCGTTTCGGAGCACCAAATATCCCGAAATCAGCGATATTTATTTTTTTGTCATTTGTCGAAAAATTTTACGCCTCCCCCGCCTGTGAAAATTCGCAAAAATTTAAAAGTGGTCCTACGGTGATAAAACTGAACCACCTGATAGATAATTTTACGTAGAATCGACCGGAGAAAAGCACATACCGCTTTCTCTAATAGCTTTTGAAATATTCGCGAAAAATGTTTATCGTTTTGGATTTTTTTATTTTTTCGAATTTTCAAAAGCTCATATCTCGGCAACTAGACGTTTTATCGAAGTTTTGCGGCCAGATTCGGAAAGTACGCGTTTCGGAGCACCAAATATCCCGAAATCAGCGATAATTATTTTTTTGTCCTTTGTCGAAAAATTTTACGCCACCCCCCCTGTGAAAATTCGCAAAAAATGAAAAGTGGTCCTACGCTGATGTAACTGAACCACCTGATAGATAATTTTACGTAGAATCGACCGGTGAAAAGCACACATCGCTATCTCTAATAGTTTTTGAAATATTAGCGAAAAATTTTTATCGTTTTGGATTTTTTGATTTTTTCGAATTTTCAAAAGCTCATATCTCGGCAACTAGACGTTTTATCGAAGTTTTGCGGCCAGATTCGGAAAGTACGCATTTCGGAGCACCAAATATCCCGAAATCAGCGAATATTTATTTTTTTGTCATTTGTCGAAAAATTTTACATCACCCCCCCCCCCCCTGTGAAAATTCGGAAAAAATGAAAAGTGGTCCTACGGTGATGAAACTGAACCACCTGATAGATAATTTTACGTAGAATCGACCGGTGAAAAGCACACATCGCTATCTCCAATAGTTTTTGAAATATTAGCGAAAAATTTTTATCGTTTTGGATTTTTTGATTTTTTCGAATTTTCAAAAGCTCATATCTCGGCAACTAGACGTTTTATCGAAGTTTTGCGGTCAGATTCGGAATTTACGCGTTTCGGAGCACCAAATATCCCGAAATCAGCGATATTTATTTTTTTGTCATTTGTCGAAAAATTTTAAGCCCTGTGAAAATTCGTAAAAATTAAAAGTGGTCCTCCGCTGATGAAACTAACCACCTGATAGATAATTTTACCTAGAATCGACCGGTGAAAAGCACACATCGCTATCTCTAATAGTTTTTGAAATATTCGCGAAAAATGTTTATCGTTTTGGATTTTTTGACTTTTTCGAATCTTCAAAAGCTCATATCTCGGCAACTAGACGTTTTATCGAAGTTTTGCGGCCAGATTTGGAAAGTACAACCTTTCGGAGCACCAAATATCCCGAAATCAGCGATATTTATTTTTTGTCATTTGTCGAACAATTTTAAGCCCTATGAAAATTCGCAAAAATTAAAAGTGGTCCTACGGTGATGAAACACAACCACCTGATAGATAATTTTACGTAGAATCGACCGGAGAAAAGCACATACCGCTATCTCTAATAGCTTTTGAAATATTCGCGAAAAATGTTTATCGTTTTGGATTTTTTGATTTTTTCGAATTTTCAAAAGCTCATATCTCGGCAACTAGACGTTTTATCGAAGTTTTGCCTCCAGATTCGGAAAGTACGCGTTTCGGAGCACCAAATATCCCGAAATCAGCGATATTTATTTTTTGTCATTTGTCGAAAAATGTTAAGCCTTGTGAAAATTTGCAAATAATGGAAAGTTGTCCTACGGTGATGAAACTGAATTACCTGATAGATAATTTTACGTAGAATCGACCGGTGAAAAGCACACATCGCTATCTCTAATAGCTTTTGAAATATTCGCGAAAAATGTTTATCGTTTTGGATTTTTTGATTTTTTCGAATTTTCAAAAGCTCATATCTCGGCAACTAGACGTTTTATCGAAGTTTTGCGTCCAGATTCCGAAAATACGCGTTTCGGAGCACCAAATATCCCGAAATCAGCGATATTTATTTTTTTGTCATTTGTCGAAAAAGATTACGTCACCCCCCCCCCCCCTGTGAAAATTCGGAAAAAATGAAAAGTGGTCCTACGGTGATGAAACTGAACCTCCTGATAGATAATTTTACGTAGAATCGACCGGTGAAAAGCACACATCGCTATCTCTAATAGTTTTTGAAATATTCGCGAAAAATGTTTATCATTTTGGATTTTTTGATATTTTCGAATTTTCAAAAGCTCATATCTCGACAACTAGACGTTTTATCAAAGTTTTGCGGCCAGATTCGGAAAGTACGCTTTTCGGAGCACCAAATATCCCGAAATCAGCGATATTTATTTTTTGTCATTTGTCGAAAAATTTTAAGTCCTGTGAAAATTTGCAAAAAATCTATAGTGGTCCTACGGTTATGAAACTGAACCACCTGATAGATAATTTTACGTAGAATCGACTGGCAGAAAGCACACATCGCTATCTCTAATAGTTTTTGAAATATTCGCGAAAAATGTTTATTGTTTTGGATTTTTTGACTTTTTCGAATTTTCAAAAGCTCATATCTGGGCAACTAGACGTTTTATCGAAGTTTTGCGGACAGATTCGGAAAGTACGCGTTTCGGAGCACCAAATATCCCGAAATCAGCGATATTTATTTTTTTGTCCCTTGTCGAAAAATTTTAAGGCCTGTGAAAATTTGCAAAAAATGGAAAGTGTTCCTACGGTGATGAAACTGAACCTCCTGATAGATAATTTTACGTAGAATCCACCGGTGAAAAGCACACATCGTTCTCTCTAATAGTTTTTGAAATATTCGCGAAAAATATTTATCGATTTGGATTTTTTGATTTTTTCGAATTTTCAAAAGCTCATATCTCGGCAACTAGACGTTTTATCGAAGTTTTGCGGCCAGATTCGGAAAGTACGCGTTTCGGAGCACCAAATATCCCGAAATCAGCGATATTTATTTTTTGTCATTTGTCGAAAAATTTTAAGTCTTGTGAAAATCTGCAAAAAATCTATAGTGGTCCTACGGTGATGAAACTGAACCACCTGATAGATAATTTTACGTAGAATCGACTGGCAAAAAGCACACATCGCTATCTCTAATAGATTTTGAAATATTCGCGAAAAATATTTTTCGATTTTTTCGAATTTTCAAAAGCTCATATCTCGGCAACTAGATGTTTTATCAAAGTTTTGCGGCCAGATTCGGAAAGTACGCGTTTCGGAGCACCAAATATCCCGAAATCAGCGATATTTATTTTTTGTCATTTGTCGAAAAATTTTAAGCCACCCCCCCCTGTGAAAATTCGCAAAAAATGAAAAGTGGTCCTACGGTGATGAAACTGAACCACCTGATAGATAATTTTACGTAGAATCGACCGGTGAAAAGCACACATCGCTATCTCTAATAGTTTTTGAAATATTCGCGAAAAATGTTTATCGTTTTGAATTGTTTGATTTTTTCGAATTTTCAAAAGCTCATATCTCGGCAGCTAAACGTTTTATCGAAGTTTTGCGGCCAGATTTGGAAAGTACGCGTTTCGGAGCACCAAATATCCCGAAATCAGCGATATTTATTTTTTTGTCATTTGTCGAAAAAGTTTACGTCACCCCCCCCCTGTGAAAATTCGGAAAAAATGAAAAGTGGTCCTACGGTGATGAAACTGAACCACCTGATAGATAATTTTACGTAGAATCGACCGGTGAAAAGCACACATCGCTATCTCTAATAGTTTTTGAAATATTCCCGAAAAATGTTTATCGTTTTGGATTTTTTGATATTTTCGAATTTTCAAAAGCTCATATCTCGACAACTAGACGTTTTATCAAAGTTTTGCGGCCAGATTCGGAAAGTACGCGTTTCGGAGCACCAAATATCCCGAAATCAGCGATATTTATTTCTTGTCATTTGTCGAAAAATTTTAAGGCCTGTGAAAATTTGCAAAAAATGGAATGTGGTCCTACGGTGATGAAACTGAACCTCCTGATAGATAATTTTACGTAGAATCGACCGGCGAAAAGCATACATCGCTATCTCTAATAGTTTTTGAAATATTCGCTAAAAATGTTTATCGTTTTGGATTTTTTTATTTTTTCGAATTTTCAAAAGCTCATATCTCGGTAACTAGACGTTTTATCGAAGTTTTGCGGCCAGATTCGGAAAGTACGCGTTTCGGAGCACCAAATATCCCGAAATCAGCGATATTTATTTTTTTGTCCTTTGTCGAAAAATTTTACGACACCCCCCCTGTGAAAATTCGCAAAAAATGAAAAGTGGTCCTACGCTGATGAAACTGAACCACCTGATAGATAATTTTACGTAGAATCGACCGGTGAAAAGCACACATCGCTATCTCTAATAGTTTTTGAAATATTAGCGAAACATTTTTATCGTTTTGGATTTTTTGATTTTTTCGAATTTTCGAAAGCTCATATCTCGGCAACTAGACGTTTTATCGAAGTTTTGCGGCCAGATTCCGAAAATACGCGTTTCGGAGCACCAAATATCCCGAAATCAGCGATATTTATTTTTTGTCATTTGTCGAAAAATTTTAAGTCTTGTGAAAATTTGCAAAAAATCTATAGTGGTCCTACGGTGATGAAACTGAACGACCTGATAGATAATTTTACGTAGAATCGACTGACAAAAAGCACACATCGCTATCTCTAATAGATTTTGAAATATTCGCGAAAAATATTTTTCGATTTTTTCGAATTTTCAAAAGCTCATATCTCGGCAACTAGATGTTTTATCGAAGTTTTGCGGCCAGATTCGGAAAGTACGCGTTTCGGAGCACCAAATATAACGAAATCAGCGATATTTATTTTTTGTCATTTGTCGAAAAATTTTACGCCACCCCCCCCTGTGAAAATTCGCAAAAAATGAAAAGTTGTCCTACGGTGATGAAACTGAACCACCTGATAGATAATTTTACGTAGAATCGACCGGTAAAAAGCACACATCGCTATCTCTAATAGTTTTTGAAATATTCGCGAAAAATGTTTATCGTTTTGGATTTTTTGACTTTTTCGAATTTTCAAAGGCTCATATCTCGGCAACTAGACGTTTTATCGAAGTTTTGCGGCCAGATTCGGAAAATACGCGTTTCGGAGCACCAAATATCCCGAAATCAGCGATATTTATTTTTTGTCATTTGTCGAAAAATTTTAAGTCCTGTGAAAATTTGCAAAAAATCTATAGTGGTCCTACGGTTATGAAACTGAACCACCTGATAGATAATTTTACGTAGAATCGACCGGTAAAAAGCACACATCGCTATCTCTAATAGTTTTTGAAATATTCGCGAAAAATATTTATCGTTTTGGATTTTTTGACTTTTTCGAATTTTCAAAAGCTCATATCTCGGCAACTAGACGTTTTATCAAAGTTTTGCGGACAGATTCGGAAAGTACGTGTTTCGGAGCACCAAATATCCCGAAATCAGCGATATTTATTTTTTTGTCCCTTGTCGAAAAATTTTACGCCACCCCCCTGTGAAAATTCGCAAAAAATGAAAAGTGGTCCTACGCTGATGAAACTGAACCACCTGATAGATAATTTTACGTAGAATCGACCGGTGAAAAGCACACATCGCTATCTCTAATAGTTTTTGAAATATTCGCGAAAAATATTTATCGTTTTGGATTTTTTGATTTTTTCGAATTTTCAAAAGCTCATATCTCGGCAACTAGACGTTTTATCGAAGTTTTGCGGCCAGATTCGGAAAGTACGCGTTTCGGAGCACCAAATATCCCGAAATCAGCGATATTTATTTTTTTGTCAATTGTCGGAAAATTTTACGCCAACCCTCCTGTGAAAATTCGCAAAAATTTAAAAGTGGTCCTACGGTCATAAAACTGAACCACCTGATAGATAATTTTACGTAGAATCGACCGGAGAAAAGCACATACCGCTTTCTCTAATAGCTTTTGAAATATTCGCGAAAAATGTTTATCGTTTTGGATTTTTTGATTTTTTCGAATTTTCAAAAGCTCATATCTCGGCAACTAGACGTTTTATCGAAGTTTTGCGGCCAGATTCGGAAAGTACGCGTTTCGGAGCACCAAATATCCCGAAATCAGCGATATTTATTTTTTTGTCCTTTGTCGAAAAATTTTACGCCACCCCCCCTGTGAAAATTTGCAAATAATGGAAAGTTGTCGTACGGTGATGAAACTGAATTACTTGATAGATAATTTTACGTAGAAGCGCCCGGTGAAAAGCACACATCGCTATCTCTAATAGTTTTTGAAATATTCGCGAAAATTTTTTATCATTTTGGATTTTTTGATTTTTTCGAATTTTCAAAAGCTCATATCTCGACAACTAGACGTTTTATCAAAGTTTTGCGGCTAGATTCGGAAAGTACGCGTTTCGGAGCACCAAATATCCCGGAATCAGCAATATTTATTTCTTGTCATTTGTCGAAAAATTTTAAGTCCTGTGAAACTTTGCAAAAAATGGAAAGTGGACCTACGGTGATGAAACTGAACCTCCTGATAGATAATTTTACGTAGAATCGACCGGTGAAAAGCACACATCGCTATCTCTAATAGTTTTTGAAATATTCGCGAAAAATGTTTATCATTTTGGATTTTTTGATATTTTCGAATTTTCAAAAGCTCATATCTCGGCAACTGGACGTTTTATCGAAGTTTTGCGGCCAGATTCGGAAAGTACGCGTTTCGGAGCACCAAATATCCCGAAATCAGCGACATTTATTTTTTTGTCATTTGTCGAAAAATATTAAGGCCTGTGAAAATTTGCAAAAAATCTAAAGTGGTCCTACGGTGATGAAACTGAACCACCTGATAGATTATTTTACGTAGAATCGACTGGCAAAAAGCACACATCGCTATCTCTAATAGATTTTGAAATATTCGCGAAAAATATTTTTCGATTTTTTTGAATTTTCAAAAGCTCATATATCGGCAACTAGACGTTTTATCGAAGTTTTGCCGCCAGATTCGCAAAGTACGCGTTTGGGAGCACCAAATATTCCGAAATCAGCGATATTTATTTTTTTGTCATTTGTCGAAAAATTTTAAGCCCCCCCCCCTGTGAAAATTCGCAAAAAATGAAAAGTGGTCCTACGGTGATGAAACTGAACCACCTGATAGATAATTTTACGTAGAATCGACTGGTGAAAAGCACACATCGCTATCTCTAATAGTTTTTGAAATATTCGCGAAAAATGTTTTTCGATTTTTTCGAATTTTCAAAAGCTCATATCTCGGCAACTAGACGTTATATCAAAGTTTTGCGGCCAGATTCGGAAAGTACGCGTTTCGGAGCACCAAATATCCCGAAATCAGCGATATTTATTTTTTTGTCCTTTGACGAAAAATTTTACGCCACCCCCCCTGTGAAAATTCGCAAAAAATGAAAAGTGGTCCTACGCTGATGAAACTGAACCACCTGATAGATAATTTTACGTACAATCGACCGGTGAAAAGCACACATCGCTATCTCTAATAGTTTTTGAAATATTAGCGAAAATTTTTTATCGTTTTGGATTTTTTGATTTTTTCGAATTTTCAAAAGCTCATATCTCGGCAACTAGACGTTTTATCGAAGTTTTGCGGCCAGATTCCGAAAATACGCGTTTCGGGGCACCAAATATCCCGAAATCAGCGATATTTATTTTTTTGTCATTTGTCGAAAAAGTTTACGTCACCCCCCCCCTGTGAAAATTCGGAAAAAATGAAAAGTGGTCCTACGGTGATGAAACTGAACCACCTGATAGATAATTTTACGTAGAATCGACCGGTGAAAAGCACACATCGCTATCTCTAATAGTTTTTGAAATATTCGCGAAAAATGTTTATCATTTTGGATTTTTTGATATTTTCGAATTTTCAAAAGCTCATATCTCGACAACTAGACGTTTTATCAAAGTTTTGCGGCCAGATTCGGAAAGTACGCTTTTCGGAGCACCAAATATCCCGAAATCAGCGATATTTATTTTTTGTCATTTGTCGAAAAATTTTACGTCACCCCCCCCCCCCCCCCTGTGAAAATTCGGAAAAAATGAAAAGTGGTCCTACGGTGATGAAACTGAACCACCTGATAGATAATTTTACGTAGAATCGACCGGTGAAAAGCACACATCGCTATCTCTAATTGTTTTTGAAATATTAGCGAAAAATTTTTATCGTTTTGGATTTTTTGATTTTTTCGAATTTTCAAATGCTCATATCTCGGCAACTAGACGTTTTATCGAAGTTTTGCGGTCAGATTCGGAATTTACGCGTTTCGGAGCACCAAATATCCCGAAATCAGCGATATTTATTTTTTTGTCATTTGTCGAAAAATTTTAAGCCCTGTGAAAATTCGTAAAAATTAAAAGTGGTCCTCCGCTGATGAAACTAACCACCTGATAGATAATTTTACCTAGAATCGACCGGTGAAAAGCACACATCGCTATCTCTAATAGTTTTTGAAATATTCGCGAAAAATATTTATCGTTTTGGATTTTTTGACTTTTTCGAATCTTCAAAAGCTCATATCTCGGCAACTAGACGTTTTATCGAAGTTTTGCGGCCAGATTTGGAAAGTACACCTTTCGGAGCACCAAATATCCCGAAATCAGCGATATTTATTTTTTGTCATTTGTCGAAAAATTTTAAGCCCTATGAAAATTCGCAAAAATTAAAAGTGGTCCTACGGTGATGAAACTCAACCACCTGATAGATAATTTTACGTAGAATCGACCGGAGAAAAGCACATACCGCTATCTCTAATAGCTTTTGAAATATTCGCGAAAAATGTTTATCGTTTTGGATTTTTTGATTTTTTCGAATTTTCAAAAGCTCATATCTCGGCAACTAGACGTTTTATCGAAGTTTTGCCTCCAGATTCGGAAAGTACGCGTTTCGGAGCACCAAATATCCCGAAATCAGCGATATTTATTTTTTGTCATTTGTCGAAAAATGTTAAGCCTTGTGAAAATTTGCAAATAATGGAAAGTTGTCCTACGGTGATGAAACTGAATTACCTGATAGATAATTTTACGTAGAATCGACCGGTGAAAAGCACACATCGCTATCTCTAATAGCTTTTGAAATATTCGCGAAAAATGTTTATCGTTTTGGATTTTTTGATTTTTTCGAATTTTCAAAAGCTCATATCTCGGCAACTAGACGTTTTATCGAAGTTTTGCCTCCAGATTCGGAAACTACGCGTTTCGGAGCACCAAATATCCCGAAATCAGCGATATTTATTTTTTGTCATTTGTCGAAAAATGTTAAGCCTTGTGAAAATTTGCAAATAATGGAAAGTTGTCCTACGGTGATGAAACTGAATTACCTGATAGATAATTTTACGTAGAATCGACCGGTGAAAAGCACACATCGCTATCTCTAATAGTTTTTGAAATATTCGCGAAAAATGTTTATCATTTTGGATTTTTTGATATTTTCGAATTTTCAAAAGCTCATATCTCGACAACTAGACGTTTTATCAAAGTTTTGCGGCCAGATTCGGAAAGTACGCGTTTCGGAGCACCAAATATCCCGAAATCAGCGATATTTATTTCTTGTCATTTGTCGAAAAATTTTAAGGCCTGTGAAAATTTGCAAAAAATGGAAAGTGGTCCTACGGTGATGAAACTGAACCTCCTGATAGATAATTTTACGTAGAATCGACCGGTGAAAAGCACACATCGCTATCTCTAATAGTTTTTGAAATATTCGCGAAAAATGTTTATCGTTTTAGATTTTTTGACTTTTTCGAATTTTCAAAAGCTCATATCTCGGCAACTAGACTTTTTATCGAAGTTTTGCGGCCAGATTCGGAAAATACGCGTTTCGGGGCACCAAATATCCCGAAATCAGCGATATTTATTTTTTGTCATTTGTCGAAAAATTTTAAGTCCTGTGAAAATTTGCAAAAAATCTATAGTGGTCCTACGGTTATGAAACTGAACCACCTGATAGATAATTTTACGTAGAATTGACTGGCAAAAAGCACACATCGCTATCTCTAATAGATTTTGAAATATTCGCGAAAAATATTTTTCGATTTTTTCGAATTTTCAAAAGCTCATATCTCGGCAACTAGACGTTTTATCGAAGTTTTGCCTCCAGATTCGGAAAGTACGCGTTTCGGAGCACCAAATATCCCGAAATCAGCGATATTTATTTTTTGTCCTTTGTCGAAAAATTTTACGACAGCCCCCCTGTGAAAATTCGCAAAAAATGAAAAGTGGTCCTACGCTGATGAAACTGAACCACCTGATAGATAATTTTACGTAGAATCGACCGGTGATAAAGCACACATCGCTATCTCTAATAGTTTTTGAAATATTAGCGAAAAATTTTTATCGTTTTGGATTTTTTGATTTTTTCGAATTTTCAAAAGCTCATATCTCGGCAACTAGACGTTTTATCGAAGTTTTGCGGCCAGATTCGGAAAGTACGCGTTTCGGAGCACCAAATATCCCGAAACCAGCAATATTTATTTCTTGTCATTTGTCGAAAAATTTTAAGGCCTGTGAAAATTTGCAAAAAATGGAAAGTGGTCCTACGGTGATGAAACTGAACCTCCTGATAGATAATTTTACGTAGAATCGACCGGTGAAAAGCACACATCGCTCTCTCTAATAGTTTTTGAAATATTCGCGAAAAATATTTATCGTTTTGGATTTTTTGATTTTTTTCGAATTTTCAAAAGCTCATATCTCGGCAACTAGATGTTTTATCGAAGTTTTGCGGCCAGATTCCGAAAATACGCGTTTCGAAGCACCAAATATCCCGAAATCAGCGATATTTATTTTTTTGTCATTTGTCGAAAAATTTTACATCACCCCCGCCCCCCCTGTAAAAATTCGGAAAAAATGAAAAGTGGTCCTACGGTGATGAAACTGAACCACCTGATAGATAATTTTACGTAGAATCGACCGGTGAAAAGCACACATCGCTATCTCTAATAGTTTTTGAAATATTCGCGAAAAATGTTTATCATTTTGGATTTTTTGATATTTTCGAATTTTCAAAAGCTCATATCTCGACAACTAGACGTTTTATCAAGGTTTTGCGGCCAGATTCGGAAAGTACGCTTTTCGGAGCACCAAATATCCCGAAATCAGCGATATTTATTTTTTGTCATTTGTCGAAAAATTTTACGCCACCCCCCCCTGTGAAAATTCGCAAAAAATGAAAAGTTGTCCTACGGTGATGAAACTGAACCACCTGATAGATAATTTTACGTAGAATCGACCGGTGAAAAGCACACATCGCTATCTCTAATAGTTTTTGAAATATTAGCGAAACATTTTTATCGTTTTGGATTTTTTGATTTTTTCGAATTTTCAAAAGCTCATATCTCGGTAACTAGACGTTTTATCGAAGTTTTGCGGCCAGATTCCGAAAATACGCGTTTCGGAGCACCAAATATCCCGAAATCAGCGATATTTATTTTTTGTCATTTGTCGAAAAATTTTAAGTCTTGTGAAAATTTGCAAAAAATCTATAGTGGTCCTACGGTGATGAAACTGAACGACCTGATAGATAATTTTACGTAGAATCGACTGACAAAAAGCACACATCGCTATCTCTAATAGATTTTGAAATATTCGCGAAAAATATTTTTCGATTTTTTCGAATTTTCAAAAGCTCATATCTCGGCAACTAGATGTTTTATCGAAGTTTTGCGGCCAGATTCGGAAAGTACGCGTTTCGGAGCACCAAATATAACGAAATCAGCGATATTTATTTTTTGTCATTTGTCGAAAAATTTTACGCCACCCCCCCCCTGTGAAAATTCGCAAAAAATGAAAAGTTGTCCTACGGTGATGAAACTGAACCACCTGATAGATAATTTTACGTAGAATCGACCGGTAAAAAGCACACATCGCTATCTCTAATAGTTTTTGAAATATTCGCGAAAAATATTTATCGTTTTGGATTTTTTGACTTTTTCGAATTTTCAAAAGCTCATATCTCGGCAACTAGACGTTTTATCGAAGTTTTGCGGACAGATTCGGAAAGTACGCGTTTCGGAGCACCAAATATCCCGAAATCAGCGATATTTATTTTTTTGTCCCTTGTCGAAAAATTTTACGCCACCCCCCTGTGAAAATTCGCAAAAAATGAAAAGTGGTCCTACGCTGATGAAACTGAACCACCTGATAGATAATTTTACGTAGAATCGACCGGTGAAAAGCACACATCGCTATCTCTAATAGTTTTTGAAATATTCGCGAAAAATATTTATCGTTTTGGATTTTTTGATTTTTTCGAATTTTCAAAAGCTCATATCTCGGCAACTAGACATTTTATCGAAGTTTTGCGGCCAGATTCGGAAAGTACGCGTTTCGGAGCACCAAATATCCCGAAATCAGCGATATTTATTTTTTTGTCAATTGTCGGAAAATTTTACGCCAACCCCCCTGTGAAAATTCGCAAAAATTTAAAAGTGGTCCTACGGTCATAAAACTGAACCACCTGATAGATAATTTTACGTAGAATCGACCGGAGAAAAGCACATACCGCTTTCTCTAATAGCTTTTGAAATATTCGCGAAAAATGTTTATCGTTTTGGATTTTTTGATTTTTTCGAATTTTCAAAAGCTCATATCTCGGCAACTAGACGTTTTATCGAAGTTTTGCGGCCAGATTCGGAAAGTACGCGTTTCGGAGCACCAAATATCCCGAAATCAGCGATATTTATTTTTTTGTCCTTTGTCGAAAAATTTTACGCCACCCCCCCTGTGAAAATTCGCAAAAAATGAAAAGTGGTCCTACGCTGATGAAACTGAACCACCTGATAGATAATTTTACGTAGAATCGACCGGTGAAAAGCACACATCGCTATCTCTAATAGTTTTTGAAATATTAGCGAAAAATTTTTATCGTTTTGGATTTTTTGATTTTTTCGAATTTTCAAAAGCTTATCTCGGCAACTAGACGTTTTATCGAAGTTTTGCGGCCAGATTCGGAAAGTACGCGTTTCGGAGCACCAAATATCCCGAAATCAGCGATATTTATTTTTTTGTCATTTGTCGAAAAATTTTACGTCACCCCCCCCCCCCCCCCCCCTGTGAAAATTCGGACAAAATGAAAAGTGGTACTACGATGATGAAGCTGAACCACCTGATAGATAATTTTACGTAGAATCGACCGGTGAAAAGCACACATCGCTATCTCTAATAGTTTTTGAAATATTCGCGAAAAATGTTTGTCATTTTGGATTTTTTGATATTTTCGAATTTTCAAAAGCTCATATCTCGGCAACTAGACGTTTTATCGAAGTTTTGCGGCCAGATTGGGAAAGTACGCGTTTCGGAGCACCAAATATCCCGAAATCAGCGATATTTATTTTTTTGTCATTTGTCGGAAAATTTTACGTCACCCCCCCCCCCCCGCCCCCTGTGAAAATTCGGACAAAATGAAAAGTGGTCCTACGGTGATGAAACTGAACCACCTGATAGATAATTTTACGTAGAATCGACCTGTGAAAAGCACACATCGCTATCTCTAATAGTTTTTGAAATATTCGTGATAAATTTTTATCGCTTTGGATTTTTTGATTTTTTCGAACTTTCAAAAGCTCATATCTCGGCAACTAGACGTTTTATCGAAGTTTTGCGGCCAGATTTGGAAAGTACACGTTTCGGAGCACCAAATATCCCGAAATCAGCGATATTTATTTTTTGTCATTTGTCGAAAAATGTTAAGCCTTGTGAAAATTTGCAAATAATAGAAAGTTGTCCTACGGTGATGAAACTGAATTACTTGATAGATAATTTTACGTAGAAGCGCCCGGTGAAAAGCACACATCGCTATCTCTAATAGTTTTTGAAATATTCGCGAAAATTTTTTATCATTTTGGATTTTTTGATTTTTTCGAATTTTCAAAAGCTCATATCTCGACAACTAGACGTTTTATCAAAGTTTTGCGGCTAGATTCGGAAAGTACGCGTTTCGGAGCACCAAATATCCCGGAATCAGCAATATTTATTTCTTGTCATTTGTCGAAAAATTTTAAGGCCTGCGAAACTTTGCAAAAAATGGAAAGTGGACCTACGGTGATGAAACTGAACCTCCTGATAGATAATTTTACGTAGAATCGACCGGTGAAAAGCACACATCGCTATCTCTAATAGTATTTGAAATATTCGCGAAAAATGTTTATCATTTTGGATTTTTTGATATTTTCGAATTTTCAAAAGCTCATATCTCGGCAACTAGACGTTTTATCGAAGTTTTGCGGCCAGATTCGGAAAGTACGCGTTTCGGAGCACCAAATATCCCGAAATCAGCGACATTTATTTTTTTGTCATTTGTCGAAATATATTAAGGCCTGTGAAAATTTGCAAAAAATCTAAAGTGGTCCTACGGTGATGAAACTGAACCACCTGATAGATTATTTTACGTAGAATCGACTGGCAAAAAGCACACATCGCTATCTCTAATAGATTTTGAAATATTCGCGAAAAATATTTTTCGATTTTTTTGAATTTTCAAAAGCTCATATCTCGGCAACTAGACGTTTTATCGAAGTTTTGCGGCCAGATTCGCAAAGTACGCGTTTCGGAGCACCAAATATCCCGAAACCAGCAATATTTATTTCTTGTCATTTGTCGAAAAATTTTAAGGCCTGTGAAAATTTGCAAAAAATGGAAAGTGGTCCTACGGTGATGAAACTGAACCTCCTGATAGATAATTTTACGTAGAATCGACCGGTGAAAAGCACACATCGCTCTCTCTAATAGTTTTTGAAATATTCGCGAAAAATATTTATCGTTTTGGATTTTTTGATTTTTTCGAATTTTCAAAAGCTCATATCTCGGCAACTAGACGTTTTATCGAAGTTTTGCGGCCAGATTCCGAAAATACGCGTTTCGAAGCACCAAATATCCCGAAATCAGCGATATTTATTTTTTTGTCATTTGTCGAAAAATTTTACATCACCCCCCCCCCCTCCCCTGTGAAAATTCGGAAAAAATGAAAAGTGGTCCTACGGTGATGAAACTGAACCACCTGATAGATAATTTTACGTAGAATCGACCGGTGAAAAGCACACATCGCTATCTCTAATAGTTTTTGAAATATTCGCGAAAAATGTTTATCGTTTTGGATTTTTTGATTTTTTCGAATTTTCAAAAGCTCATATCTCGGCAACTAGACGTTTTATCGAAGTTTTGCGGCCAGATTCGGAAAGTACGCGTTTCGGAGCACCAAATATCCCGAAATCAGCAATATTTATTTTTTTGTCATTTGTCGGAAAATTTTACGCCACCTCCCCCTGTGAAAATTCGCAAAAATTTAAAAGTGGTCCTACGGTGATAAAACTGAACCACCTGATAGATAATTTTACGTAGAATCGACCGGAGAAAAGCACATACCGCTTTCTCTAATAGCTTTTGAAATATTCGCGAAAAATGTTTATCGTTTTGGATTTTTTGATTTTTTCGAATTTTCAAAAGCTCATATCTCGGCAACTAGACGTTTTATCGAAGTTTTGCGGCCAGATTCGGAAAGTACGCGTTTCGGAGCACCAAATATCCCGAAATCAGAGATATTTATTTTTTTGTCCTTTGTCGAAAAATTTTACGACACCCCCCCTGTGAAAATTCGCAAAAAATGAAAAGTGGTCCTACGCTGATGAAACTGAACCACCTGATAGATAATTTTACGTAGAATCGACCGGTGAAAAGCACACATCGCTATCTCTAATAGTTTTTGAAATATTAGCGAAAAATTTTTATCGTTTTGGATTTTTTGATTTTTTCGAATTTTCAAAAGCTCATATCTCGGCAACTAGACGTTTTATCGAAGTTTTGCGGCCAGATTCCGAAAATACGCGTTTCGGAGCACCAAATATCCCGAAATCAGCGATATTTATTTTTTTGTCATTTGTCGAAAAAGTTTACGTCACCCCCCCCCCCCTGTGAAAATTCGGAAAAAATGAAAAGTGGTCCTATGGTGATGAAACTGAACCACCTGATAGATAATTTTACGTAGAATCGACCGGTGAAAAGCACACATCGCTATCTCTAATAGTTTTTGAAATATTCGCGAAAAATGTTTATCATTTTGGATTTTTTGATATTTTCGAATTTTCAAAAGCTCATATCTCGACAACTAGACGTTTTATCAAAGTTTTGCGGCCATGATTCGGAAAGTACGCTTTTCGGAGCACCAAATATCCCGAAATCAGCGATATTTATTTTTTGTCATTTGTCGAAAAATTTTACGCCACCCCCCCCTGTGAAAATTCGCAAAAAATGAAAAGTTGTCCTACGGTGATGAAACTGAACCTCCTGATAGATAATTTTACGTAGAATCGACCGGTAAAAAGCACACATCGCTATCTCTAATAGTTTTTGAAATATTCGCGAAAAATGTTTTTCGTTTTGGATTTTTTGACTTTTTCGAATTTTCAAAAGCTCATATCTCGGCAACTAGACGTTTTATCGAAGTTTTGCGGCCAGATTCGGAAAATACGCGTTTCGGAGCACCAAATATCCCGAAATCAGCGATATTTATTTTTTGTCATTTGTCGAAAAATTTTAAGTCCTGTGAAAATTTGCAAAAAATCTATAGTGGTCCTACGGTTATGAAACTGAACCACCTGATAGATAATTGTACGTAGAATCGACTGGCAAAAAGCACACATCGCTATCTCTAATAGTTTTTGAAATATTCGCGAAAAATGTTTATCGTTTTGGATTTTTTGACTTTTTCGAATTTTCAAAAGCTCATATCTCGGCAACTAGACGTTTTATCGAAGTATTGCGGACAGATTCGGAAAGTACGCGTTTCGGAGCACCAAATATCCCGAAATCAGCGATATTTATTTTTTTGTCCCTTGTCGAAAAATTTTAAGGCCTGTGAAAATTTGCAAAAAATCTATAGTGGTCCTACGGTGATGAAACTGAACCACCTGATAGATAATTTTACGTAGAATCG
Organism: Cosmopolites sordidus; assembly: GCA_031761425.1. Taxonomy (NCBI): domain Eukaryota; kingdom Metazoa; phylum Arthropoda; class Insecta; order Coleoptera; family Curculionidae; genus Cosmopolites; species Cosmopolites sordidus. The sequence continues at coordinate 48,168 of JARFXV010002505.1, forward strand.
ACTGGTGAAAAGCACACATCGCTATCTCTAATAGTTTTTGAAATATTCGCGAAAAATATTTATCGTTTTGGAATTTTTGATTTTTTCGAATTTTCATAACTCATATCTCGACAACCAGACGTTTTATCGAAGTTTTGCGGACAGATTCGGAAAGTACGCGTTTCGGAGCACCAAATATCCCGAAATCAGCGATATTTATTTTTTGTCATTTGTCGAAAAATTTTACGCCACCCCCCCCTGTGAAAATTCGCAAAAAATGAAAAGTTGTCCTACGGTGATGAAGCTGAACCACCTGATAGATAATTTTACGTAGAATCGACCGGTAAAAAGCACACATCGCTATCTCTAATAGTTTTTGAAATATTCGCGAAAAATGTTTATCGTTTTGGATTTTTTGACTTTTTCGAATTTTCAAAAGCTCATATCTCGGCAACTAGACGTTTTATCGAAGTTTTGCGGCCAGATTCGGAAAATACGCGTTTCGGAGCACCAAATATCCCGAAATCAGCGATATTTATTTTTTGTCATTTGTCGAAAAATTTTAAGTCCTGTGAAAATTCGCAAAAAATGAAAAGTGGTCCTACGCTGATGAAACTGAACCACCTGATAGATAATTTTACGTAGAATCGACCGGTGAAAAGCACACATCGCTATCTCTAATAGTTTTTGAAATATTAGCGAAAAATTTTTATCGTTTTGGATTTTTTGATTTTTTTGAATTTTCAAAAGCTCATATCTCGGCAACTAGACGTTTTATCGAAGTTTTGCGGTCAGATTCGGAAAGTACGCGTTTTGGAGCACCAAATATTCCCAAATCAGCGATATTTATTTTTTGTCATTTGTCGAAAAATTTTACGCCACCCCCCCCTGTGAAAATTCGCAAAAAATGAAAAGTTGTCCTACGGTGATGAAACTGAACCTCCTGATAGATAATTTTACGTAGAATCGACCGGTAAAAAGCACACATCGCTATCTCTAATAGTTTTTGAAATATTCGCGAAAAATGTTTTTCGTTTTGGATTTTTTGACTTTTTCGAATTTTCAAAAGCTCATATCTCGGCAACTAGACGTTTTATCGAAGTTTTGCGGCCAGATTCGGAAAATACGCGTTTCGGAGCACCAAATATCCCGAAATCAGCGATATTTATTTTTTGTCATTTGTCGAAAAATTTTAAGTCCTGTGAAAATTTGCAAAAAATCTATAGTGGTCCTACGGTTATGAAACTGAACCACCTGATAGATAATTGTACGTAGAATCGACTGGCAAAAAGCACACATCGCTATCTCTAATAGTTTTTGAAATATTCGCGAAAAATGTTTATCGTTTTGGATTTTTTGACTTTTTCGAATTTTCAAAAGCTCATATCTCGGCAACTAGACGTTTTATCGAAGTATTGCGGACAGATTCGGAAAGTACGCGTTTCGGAGCACCAAATATCCCGAAATCAGCGATATTTATTTTTTTGTCCCTTGTCGAAAAATTTTAAGGCCTGTGAAAATTTGCAAAAAATCTATAGTGGTCCTACGGTGATGAAACTGAACCACCTGATAGATAATTTTACGTAGAATCGACTGGTGAAAAGCACACATCGCTATCTCTAATAGTTTTTGAAATATTCGCGAAAAATATTTATCGTTTTGGAATTTTTGATTTTTTCGAATTTTCATAACTCATATCTCGACAACCAGACGTTTTATCGAAGTTTTGCGGACAGATTCGGAAAGTACGCGTTTCGGAGCACCAAATATCCCGAAATCAGCGATATTTATTTTTTGTCATTTGTCGAAAAATTTTACGCCTCCCCCGCCTGTGAAAATTCGCAAAAATTTAAAAGTGGTCCTACGGTGATAAAACTGAACCACCTGATAGATAATTTTACGTAGAATCGACCGGAGAAAAGCACATACCGCTTTCTCTAATAGCTTTTGAAATATTCGCGAAAAATGTTTATCGTTTTGGATTTTTTATTTTTTCGAATTTTCAAAAGCTCATATCTCGGCAACTAGACGTTTTATCGAAGTTTTGCGGCCAGATTCGGAAAGTACGCGTTTCGGAGCACCAACTATCCCGAAATCAGCGATATTTATTTTTTGTCATTTGTCGAAAAATTTTACGCCACCCCAACCTGTGAAAATTCTGAAAAAATGAAAAGTGGTTCTACGGTGATGAAACTGAACCACCTGATAGATAATTTTACGTAAAATCGACCGGCGAAAAGCACACATCGCTATCTCTAATAGTTTTTGAAATATTAGCGAAAAATTTATATCGTTTTGGATTTTTGGATTTTTTCGAATTTTCAAAAGCTCATATCTCGGCAACTAGACGTTTTATCGAAGTTTTGCGGACGGATTCGGAAAGTACGCGTTTCGGAGCACCAAATATCCCGAAATCAGCGATATTTATTTTTTGTCATTTGTCGAAAAATTTTAAGCCCTGTGAAAATTTGCAAAAAATCCAAAGTGGTCCTACGGTGATGAAACTGAACCACCTGATAGTTAATTTTACGTAGAATCGACCGGTGAAAAACACACATCGCTATCTCTAATAGTTTTTGAAATATTCGCGAAAAATGTTTATCGTTTAGGATTTTTTGATTTTTTTCGAATTTTCAAAAGCTCATATCACGGCAACTAGACGTTTTATCGAAGTTTTGCGGACAGATTCGGAAAGTACGCGTTTCGGAGCACCAAATATCCCGAAATCAGCGATATTTATTTTTTTGTCCTTTGTCGAAAAATTTTACGCCACCCCCCCCTGTGAAAATTCGCAAAAAATGAAAAGTGGTCCTACGCTGATGAAACTGAACCACCTGATAGATAATTTTACGTAGAATCGACCGGTGAAAAGCACACATGGCTATCTCTAATAGTTTTTGAAATATTAGCGAAAAATTTTTATCGTTTTGGATTTTTTGATTTTTTCGAATTTTCAAAAGCTCATATCTCGGCAACTAGATGTTTTATCGAAGTTTTGCGGCCAGATTCGGAAAGTACGCGTTTCGGAGCACCAAATATCCCGAAATCAGGGATATTTATTTTTTTGTCATTTGTCGGAAAATTTTACGTCACCCCCCCCGGCCCCTGTGAAAATTCGGACAAAATGAAAAGTGGTCCTACGGTGATGAAACTGAACCACCTGATAGATAATTTTACGTAGAATCGACCGGTGAAAAGCACACATCGCTATCTCTAATAGTTTTTGAAATATTCGCGAAAAATGTTTATCATTTTGGATTTTTTGATATTTTCGAATTTTCAAAAGCTCATATCTCGACAACTAGACGTTTTATCAAAGTTTTGCGGCCAGATTCGGAAAGTACGCGTTTCGGAGCACCAAATATCCCGAAATCAGCGATATTTATTTTTTTGTCATTTGTCGGAAAATTTTACGTCACCCCCCCCCCCGCCCCCTGTGAAAATTCGGACAAAATGAAAAGTGGTCCTACGGTGATTAAACTGAACCACCTGATAGATAATTTTACGTAGAATCGACCGGTGAAAAGCACACATCGCTATCTCTAATAGTTTTTGAAATATTCGTGATAAATTTTTATCGCTTTGGATTTTTTGATTTTTTCGAACTTTCAAAAGCTCATATCTCGGCAACTAGACGTTTTATCGAAGTTTTGCGGCCAGATTTGGAAAGTACACGTTTCGGAGCACCAAATATCCCGAAATCAGCGATATTTATTTTTTGTCATTTGTCGAAAAATGTTAAGCCTTGTGAAAATTAGCAAATAATGGAAAGTTGTCCTACGGTGATGAAACTGAATTACTTGATAGATAATTTTACGTAGAAGCGCCCGGTGAAAAGCACACATCGCTATCTCTAATAGTTTTTGAAATATTCGCGAAAATTTTTTATCATTTTGGATTTTTTGATTTTTTCGAATTTTCAAAAGCTCATATCTCGACAACTAGACGTTTTATCAAAGTTTTGCGGCTAGATTCGGAAAGTACGCGTTTCGGAGCACCAAATATCCCGGAATCAGCAATATTTATTTCTTGTCATTTGTCGAAAAATTTTAAGGCCTGTGAAACTTTGCAAAAAATGGAAAGTGGTCCTACGGTGATGAAACTGAACCTCCTGATAGATAATTTTACGTAGAATCGACCGGTGAAAAGCACACATCGCTATCTCTAATAGTTTTTGAAATATTCGCGAAAAATGTTTATCATTTTGGATTTTATGATATTTTCGAATTTTCAAAAGCTCATATCTCGGCAAACTAGACGTTTTATCGAAGTTTTGCCGCCAGATTCGGAAAGTACACGTTGCGGAGCACGAAATATCCCGAAATCAGCGACATTTATTTTTTTGTCATTTGTCGAAAAATTTTACGCCACCCCCTGTGAAAATTCGCAAAAAATGAAAAGTGGTCCTACGGTGATGAAACTGAACCACCTGATAGATAATTTTACGTAGAATCGACCGGTGAAAAGCACACATCGCTATCTCTAATAGTTTTTGAAATATTCGCGAAAAATGATTATCGTTTTGGATTTTAGATTTTTTCGAATTTTCAAAAGCTCATATCTCGGCAACTAGACGTTTTATCGAAGTTTTGCGGCCAGATTCGGAAAGTACGCGTTTCGGAGCACCAAATATCCCGAAATCAGCGATATTTATTTCTTGTCATTTGTCGAAAAATTTTAAGGCCTGTGAAAATTCGCAAAAAATGAAAAGTGGTCCTACGGTGATGAAACTGAACCACCTGATAGATAATTTTACGTAGAATCGACTGGTGAAAAGCACACATCGCTATCTCTAATAGTTTTTGAAATATTCGCGAAAAATGTTTTTCGATTTTTTCGAATTTTCAAAAGCTCATATCTCGGCAACTAGACGTTATATCAAAGTTTTGCGGCCAGATTCGGAAAGTACGCGTTTCGGAGCACCAAATATCCCGAAATCAGCGATATTTATTTTTTTGTCATTTGTCGAAAAATTTTACGCCTCCCCCGCCTGTGAAAATTCGCAAAAATTTAAAAGTGGTCCTACGGTGATAAAACTGAACCACCTGATAGATAATTTTACGTAGAATCGACCGGAGAAAAGCACATACCGCTTTCTCTAATAGCTTTTGAAATATTCGCGAAAAATGTTTATCGTTTTGGATTTTTTTATTTTTTCGAATTTTCAAAAGCTCATATCTCGGCAACTAGACGTTTTATCGAAGTTTTGCGGCCAGATTCGGAAAGTACGCGTTTCGGAGCACCAAATATCCCGAAATCAGCGATAATTATTTTTTTGTCCTTTGTCGAAAAATTTTACGCCACCCCCCCTGTGAAAATTCGCAAAAAATGAAAAGTGGTCCTACGCTGATGTAACTGAACCACCTGATAGATAATTTTACGTAGAATCGACCGGTGAAAAGCACACATCGCTATCTCTAATAGTTTTTGAAATATTAGCGAAAAATTTTTATCGTTTTGGATTTTTTGATTTTTTCGAATTTTCAAAAGCTCATATCTCGGCAACTAGACGTTTTATCGAAGTTTTGCGGCCAGATTCGGAAAGTACGCATTTCGGAGCACCAAATATCCCGAAATCAGCGAATATTTATTTTTTTTGTCATTTGTCGAAAAATTTTACATCACCCCCCCCCCCCCCTGTGAAAATTCGGAAAAAATGAAAAGTGGTCCTACGGTGATGAAACTGAACCACCTGATAGATAATTTTACGTAGAATCGACCGGTGAAAAGCACACATCGCTATCTCCAATAGTTTTTGAAATATTAGCGAAAAATTTTTATCGTTTTGGATTTTTTGATTTTTTCGAATTTTCAAAAGCTCATATCTCGGCAACTAGACGTTTTATCGAAGTTTTGCGGTCAGATTCGGAATTTTACGCGTTTCGGAGCACCAAATATCCCGAAATCAGCGATATTTATTTTTTTGTCATTTGTCGAAAAATTTTAAGCCCTGTGAAAATTCGTAAAAATTAAAAGTGGTCCTCCGCTGATGAAACTAACCACCTGATAGATAATTTTACCTAGAATCGACCGGTGAAAAGCACACATCGCTATCTCTAATAGTTTTTGAAATATTCGCGAAAAATGTTTATCGTTTTGGATTTTTTGACTTTTTCGAATCTTCAAAAGCTCATATCTCGGCAACTAGACGTTTTATCGAAGTTTTGCGGCCAGATTTGGAAAGTACACCTTTCGGAGCACCAAATATCCCGAAATCAGCGATATTTATTTTTTGTCATTTGTCGAACAATTTTAAGCCCTATGAAAATTCGCAAAAATTAAAAGTGGTCCTACGGTGATGAAACACAACCACCTGATAGATAATTTTACGTAGAATCGACCGGAGAAAAGCACATACCGCTATCTCTAATAGCTTTTGAAATATTCGCGAAAAATGTTTATCGTTTTGGATTTTTTGATTTTTTCGAATTTTCAAAAGCTCATATCTCGGCAACTAGACGTTTTATCGAAGTTTTGCCTCCAGATTCGGAAAGTACGCGTTTCGGAGCACCAAATATCCCGAAATCAGCGATATTTATTTTTTGTCATTTGTCGAAAAATGTTAAGCCTTGTGAAAATTTGCAAATAATGGAAAGTTGTCCTACGGTGATGAAACTGAATTACCTGATAGATAATTTTACGTAGAATCGACCGGTGAAAAGCACACATCGCTATCTCTAATAGCTTTTGAAATATTCGCGAAAAATGTTTATCGTTTTGGATTTTTTGATTTTTTCGAATTTTCAAAAGCTCATATCTCGGCAACTAGACGTTTTATCGAAGTTTTGCGTCCAGATTCCGAAAATACGCGTTTCGGAGCACCAAATATCCCGAAATCAGCGATATTTATTTTTTTGTCATTTGTCGAAAAAGATTACGTCACCCCCCCCCCCCCTGTGAAAATTCGGAAAAAATGAAAAGTGGTCCTACGGTGATGAAACTGAACCTCCTGATAGATAATTTTACGTAGAATCGACCGGTGAAAAGCACACATCGCTATCTCTAATAGTTTTTGAAATATTCGCGAAAAATGTTTATCATTTTGGATTTTTTGATATTTTCGAATTTTCAAAAGCTCATATCTCGACAACTAGACGTTTTATCAAAGTTTTGCGGCCAGATTCGGAAAGTACGCTTTTCGGAGCACCAAATATCCCGAAATCAGCGATATTTATTTTTTGTCATTTGTCGAAAAATTTTAAGTCCTGTGAAAATTTGCAAAAAATCTATAGTGGTCCTACGGTTATGAAACTGAACCACCTGATAGATAATTTTACGTAGAATCGACTGGCAGAAAGCACACATCGCTATCTCTAATAGTTTTTGAAATATTCGCGAAAAATGTTTATTGTTTTGGATTTTTTGACTTTTTCGAATTTTCAAAAGCTCATATCTGGGCAACTAGACGTTTTATCGAAGTTTTGCGGACAGATTCGGAAAGTACGCGTTTCGGAGCACCAAATATCCCGAAATCAGCGATATTTATTTTTTTGTCCCTTGTCGAAAAATTTTAAGGCCTGTGAAAATTTGCAAAAAATGGAAAGTGTTCCTACGGTGATGAAACTGAACCTCCTGATAGATAATTTTACGTAGAATCCACCGGTGAAAAGCACACATCGTTCTCTCTAATAGTTTTTGAAATATTCGCGAAAAATATTTATCGATTTGGATTTTTTGATTTTTTCGAATTTTCAAAAGCTCATATCTCGGCAACTAGACGTTTTATCGAAGTTTTGCGGCCAGATTCGGAAAGTACGCGTTTCGGAGCACCAAATATCCCGAAATCAGCGATATTTATTTTTTGTCATTTGTCGAAAAATTTTAAGTCTTGTGAAAATCTGCAAAAAATCTATAGTGGTCCTACGGTGATGAAACTGAACCACCTGATAGATAATTTTACGTAGAATCGACTGGCAAAAAGCACACATCGCTATCTCTAATAGATTTTGAAATATTCGCGAAAAATATTTTTCGATTTTTTCGAATTTTCAAAAGCTCATATCTCGGCAACTAGATGTTTTATCAAAGTTTTGCGGCCAGATTCGGAAAGTACGCGTTTCGGAGCACCAAATATCCCGAAATCAGCGATATTTATTTTTTGTCATTTGTCGAAAAATTTTAAGCCACCCCCCCCTGTGAAAATTCGCAAAAAATGAAAAGTGGTCCTACGGTGATGAAACTGAACCACCTGATAGATAATTTTACGTAGAATCGACCGGTGAAAAGCACACATCGCTATCTCTAATAGTTTTTGAAATATTCGCGAAAAATGTTTATCGTTTTGAATTGTTTGATTTTTTCGAATTTTCAAAAGCTCATATCTCGGCAGCTAAACGTTTTATCGAAGTTTTGCGGCCAGATTTGGAAAGTACGCGTTTCGGAGCACCAAATATCCCGAAATCAGCGATATTTATTTTTTTGTCATTTGTCGAAAAAGTTTACGTCACCCCCCCCCTGTGAAAATTCGGAAAAAATGAAAAGTGGTCCTACGGTGATGAAACTGAACCACCTGATAGATAATTTTACGTAGAATCGACCGGTGAAAAGCACACATCGCTATCTCTAATAGTTTTTGAAATATTCCCGAAAAATGTTTATCGTTTTGGATTTTTTGATATTTTCGAATTTTCAAAAGCTCATATCTCGACAACTAGACGTTTTATCAAAGTTTTGCGGCCAGATTCGGAAAGTACGCGTTTCGGAGCACCAAATATCCCGAAATCAGCGATATTTATTTCTTGTCATTTGTCGAAAAATTTTAAGGCCTGTGAAAATTTGCAAAAAATGGAATGTGGTCCTACGGTGATGAAACTGAACCTCCTGATAGATAATTTTACGTAGAATCGACCGGCGAAAAGCATACATCGCTATCTCTAATAGTTTTTGAAATATTCGCTAAAAATGTTTATCGTTTTGGATTTTTTTATTTTTTCGAATTTTCAAAAGCTCATATCTCGGTAACTAGACGTTTTATCGAAGTTTTGCGGCCAGATTCGGAAAGTACGCGTTTCGGAGCACCAAATATCCCGAAATCAGCGATATTTATTTTTTTGTCCTTTGTCGAAAAATTTTACGACACCCCCCCTGTGAAAATTCGCAAAAAATGAAAAGTGGTCCTACGCTGATGAAACTGAACCACCTGATAGATAATTTTACGTAGAATCGACCGGTGAAAAGCACACATCGCTATCTCTAATAGTTTTTGAAATATTAGCGAAACATTTTTATCGTTTTGGATTTTTTGATTTTTTCGAATTTTCGAAAGCTCATATCTCGGCAACTAGACGTTTTATCGAAGTTTTGCGGCCAGATTCCGAAAATACGCGTTTCGGAGCACCAAATATCCCGAAATCAGCGATATTTATTTTTTGTCATTTGTCGAAAAATTTTAAGTCTTGTGAAAATTTGCAAAAAATCTATAGTGGTCCTACGGTGATGAAACTGAACGACCTGATAGATAATTTTACGTAGAATCGACTGACAAAAAGCACACATCGCTATCTCTAATAGATTTTGAAATATTCGCGAAAAATATTTTTCGATTTTTTCGAATTTTCAAAAGCTCATATCTCGGCAACTAGATGTTTTATCGAAGTTTTGCGGCCAGATTCGGAAAGTACGCGTTTCGGAGCACCAAATATAACGAAATCAGCGATATTTATTTTTTGTCATTTGTCGAAAAATTTTACGCCACCCCCCCCTGTGAAAATTCGCAAAAAATGAAAAGTTGTCCTACGGTGATGAAACTGAACCACCTGATAGATAATTTTACGTAGAATCGACCGGTAAAAAGCACACATCGCTATCTCTAATAGTTTTTGAAATATTCGCGAAAAATGTTTATCGTTTTGGATTTTTTGACTTTTTCGAATTTTCAAAGGCTCATATCTCGGCAACTAGACGTTTTATCGAAGTTTTGCGGCCAGATTCGGAAAATACGCGTTTCGGAGCACCAAATATCCCGAAATCAGCGATATTTATTTTTTGTCATTTGTCGAAAAATTTTAAGTCCTGTGAAAATTTGCAAAAAATCTATAGTGGTCCTACGGTTATGAAACTGAACCACCTGATAGATAATTTTACGTAGAATCGACCGGTAAAAAGCACACATCGCTATCTCTAATAGTTTTTGAAATATTCGCGAAAAATATTTATCGTTTTGGATTTTTTGACTTTTTCGAATTTTCAAAAGCTCATATCTCGGCAACTAGACGTTTTATCAAAGTTTTGCGGACAGATTCGGAAAGTACGCGTTTCGGAGCACCAAATATCCCGAAATCAGCGATATTTATTTTTTTGTCCCTTGTCGAAAAATTTTACGCCACCCCCCTGTGAAAATTCGCAAAAAATGAAAAGTGGTCCTACGCTGATGAAACTGAACCACCTGATAGATAATTTTACGTAGAATCGACCGGTGAAAAGCACACATCGCTATCTCTAATAGTTTTTGAAATATTCGCGAAAAATATTTATCGTTTTGGATTTTTTGATTTTTTCGAATTTTCAAAAGCTCATATCTCGGCAACTAGACGTTTTATCGAAGTTTTGCGGCCAGATTCGGAAAGTACGCGTTTCGGAGCACCAAATATCCCGAAATCAGCGATATTTATTTTTTTGTCAATTGTCGGAAAATTTTACGCCAACCCTCCTGTGAAAATTCGCAAAAATTTAAAAGTGGTCCTACGGTCATAAAACTGAACCACCTGATAGATAATTTTACGTAGAATCGACCGGAGAAAAGCACATACCGCTTTCTCTAATAGCTTTTGAAATATTCGCGAAAAATGTTTATCGTTTTGGATTTTTTGATTTTTTCGAATTTTCAAAAGCTCATATCTCGGCAACTAGACGTTTTATCGAAGTTTTGCGGCCAGATTCGGAAAGTACGCGTTTCGGAGCACCAAATATCCCGAAATCAGCGATATTTATTTTTTTGTCCTTTGTCGAAAAATTTTACGCCACCCCCCCTGTGAAAATTTGCAAATAATGGAAAGTTGTCGTACGGTGATGAAACTGAATTACTTGATAGATAATTTTACGTAGAAGCGCCCGGTGAAAAGCACACATCGCTATCTCTAATAGTTTTTGAAATATTCGCGAAAATTTTTTATCATTTTGGATTTTTTGATTTTTTCGAATTTTCAAAAGCTCATATCTCGACAACTAGACGTTTTATCAAAGTTTTGCGGCTAGATTCGGAAAGTACGCGTTTCGGAGCACCAAATATCCCGGAATCAGCAATATTTATTTCTTGTCATTTGTCGAAAAATTTTAAGTCCTGTGAAACTTTGCAAAAAATGGAAAGTGGACCTACGGTGATGAAACTGAACCTCCTGATAGATAATTTTACGTAGAATCGACCGGTGAAAAGCACACATCGCTATCTCTAATAGTTTTTGAAATATTCGCGAAAAATGTTTATCATTTTGGATTTTTTGATATTTTCGAATTTTCAAAAGCTCATATCTCGGCAACTGGACGTTTTATCGAAGTTTTGCGGCCAGATTCGGAAAGTACGCGTTTCGGAGCACCAAATATCCCGAAATCAGCGACATTTATTTTTTTGTCATTTGTCGAAAAATATTAAGGCCTGTGAAAATTTGCAAAAAATCTAAAGTGGTCCTACGGTGATGAAACTGAACCACCTGATAGATTATTTTACGTAGAATCGACTGACAAAAAGCACACATCGCTATCTCTAATAGATTTTGAAATATTCGCGAAAAATATTTTTCGATTTTTTTGAATTTTCAAAAGCTCATATATCGGCAACTAGACGTTTTATCGAAGTTTTGCCGCCAGATTCGCAAAGTACGCGTTTGGGAGCACCAAATATTCCGAAATCAGCGATATTTATTTTTTTGTCATTTGTCGAAAAATTTTAAGCCCCCCCCCCTGTGAAAATTCGCAAAAAATGAAAAGTGGTCCTACGGTGATGAAACTGAACCACCTGATAGATAATTTTACGTAGAATCGACTGGTGAAAAGCACACATCGCTATCTCTAATAGTTTTTGAAATATTCGCGAAAAATGTTTTTCGATTTTTTCGAATTTTCAAAAGCTCATATCTCGGCAACTAGACGTTATATCAAAGTTTTGCGGCCAGATTCGGAAAGTACGCGTTTCGGAGCACCAAATATCCCGAAATCAGCGATATTTATTTTTTTGTCCTTTGACGAAAAATTTTACGCCACCCCCCCTGTGAAAATTCGCAAAAAATGAAAAGTGGTCCTACGCTGATGAAACTGAACCACCTGATAGATAATTTTACGTAGAATCGACCGGTGAAAAGCACACATCGCTATCTCTAATAGTTTTTGAAATATTAGCGAAAATTTTTTATCGTTTTGGATTTTTTGATTTTTTCGAATTTTCAAAAGCTCATATCTCGGCAACTAGACGTTTTATCGAAGTTTTGCGGCCAGATTCCGAAAATACGCGTTTCGGGGCACCAAATATCCCGAAATCAGCGATATTTATTTTTTTGTCATTTGTCGAAAAAGTTTACGTCACCCCCCCCTGTGAAAATTCGGAAAAAATGAAAAGTGGTCCTACGGTGATGAAACTGAACCACCTGATAGATAATTTTACGTAGAATCGACCGGTGAAAAGCACACATCGCTATCTCTAATAGTTTTTGAAATATTCGCGAAAAATGTTTATCATTTTGGATTTTTTGATATTTTCGAATTTTCAAAAGCTCATATCTCGACAACTAGACGTTTTATCAAAGTTTTGCGGCCAGATTCGGAAAGTACGCTTTTCGGAGCACCAAATATCCCGAAATCAGCGATATTTATTTTTTGTCATTTGTCGAAAAATTTTACGTCACCCCCCCCCCCCCCTGTGAAAATTCGGAAAAAATGAAAAGTGGTCCTACGGTGATGAAACTGAACCACCTGATAGATAATTTTACGTAGAATCGACCGGTGAAAAGCACACATCGCTATCTCTAATTGTTTTTGAAATATTAGCGAAAAATTTTTATCGTTTTGGATTTTTTGATTTTTTCGAATTTTCAAATGCTCATATCTCGGCAACTAGACGTTTTATCGAAGTTTTGCGGTCAGATTCGGAATTTACGCGTTTCGGAGCACCAAATATCCCGAAATCAGCGATATTTATTTTTTTGTCATTTGTCGAAAAATTTTAAGCCCTGTGAAAATTCGTAAAAATTAAAAGTGGTCCTCCGCTGATGAAACTAACCACCTGATAGATAATTTTACCTAGAATCGACCGGTGAAAAGCACACATCGCTATCTCTAATAGTTTTTGAAATATTCGCGAAAAATATTTATCGTTTTGGATTTTTTGACTTTTTCGAATCTTCAAAAGCTCATATCTCGGCAACTAGACGTTTTATCGAAGTTTTGCGGCCAGATTTGGAAAGTACACCTTTCGGAGCACCAAATATCCCGAAATCAGCGATATTTATTTTTTGTCATTTGTCGAAAAATTTTAAGCCCTATGAAAATTCGCAAAAATTAAAAGTGGTCCTACGGTGATGAAACTCAACCACCTGATAGATAATTTTACGTAGAATCGACCGGAGAAAAGCACATACCGCTATCTCTAATAGCTTTTGAAATATTCGCGAAAAATGTTTATCGTTTTGGATTTTTTGATTTTTTCGAATTTTCAAAAGCTCATATCTCGGCAACTAGACGTTTTATCGAAGTTTTGCCTCCAGATTCGGAAAGTACGCGTTTCGGAGCACCAAATATCCCGAAATCAGCGATATTTATTTTTTGTCATTTGTCGAAAAATGTTAAGCCTTGTGAAAATTTGCAAATAATGGAAAGTTGTCCTACGGTGATGAAACTGAATTACCTGATAGATAATTTTACGTAGAATCGACCGGTGAAAAGCACACATCGCTATCTCTAATAGCTTTTGAAATATTCGCGAAAAATGTTTATCGTTTTGGATTTTTTGATTTTTTCGAATTTTCAAAAGCTCATATCTCGGCAACTAGACGTTTTATCGAAGTTTTGCCTCCAGATTCGGAAAGTACGCGTTTCGGAGCACCAAATATCCCGAAATCAGCGATATTTATTTTTTGTCATTTGTCGAAAAATGTTAAGCCTTGTGAAAATTTGCAAATAATGGAAAGTTGTCCTACGGTGATGAAACTGAATTACCTGATAGATAATTTTACGTAGAATCGACCGGTGAAAAGCACACATCGCTATCTCTAATAGTTTTTGAAATATTCGCGAAAAATGTTTATCATTTTGGATTTTTTGATATTTTCGAATTTTCAAAAGCTCATATCTCGACAACTAGACGTTTTATCAAAGTTTTGCGGCCAGATTCGGAAAGTACGCGTTTCGGAGCACCAAATATCCCGAAATCAGCGATATTTATTTCTTGTCATTTGTCGAAAAATTTTAAGGCCTGTGAAAATTTGCAAAAAATGGAAAGTGGTCCTACGGTGATGAAACTGAACCTCCTGATAGATAATTTTACGTAGAATCGACCGGTGAAAAGCACACATCGCTATCTCTAATAGTTTTTGAAATATTCGCGAAAAATGTTTATCGTTTTAGATTTTTTGACTTTTTCGAATTTTCAAAAGCTCATATCTCGGCAACTAGACGTTTTATCGAAGTTTTGCGGCCAGATTCGGAAAATACGCGTTTCGGGGCACCAAATATCCCGAAATCAGCGATATTTATTTTTTGTCATTTGTCGAAAAATTTTAAGTCCTGTGAAAATTTGCAAAAAATCTATAGTGGTCCTACGGTTATGAAACTGAACCACCTGATAGATAATTTTACGTAGAATTGACTGGCAAAAAGCACACATCGCTATCTCTAATAGATTTTGAAATATTCGCGAAAAATATTTTTCGATTTTTTCGAATTTTCAAAAGCTCATATCTCGGCAACTAGACGTTTTATCGAAGTTTTGCCTCCAGATTCGGAAAGTACGCGTTTCGGAGCACCAAATATCCCGAAATCAGCGATATTTATTTTTTGTCCTTTGTCGAAAAATTTTACGACAGCCCCCCTGTGAAAATTCGCAAAAAATGAAAAGTGGTCCTACGCTGATGAAACTGAACCACCTGATAGATAATTTTACGTAGAATCGACCGGTGATAAAGCACACATCGCTATCTCTAATAGTTTTTGAAATATTAGCGAAAAATTTTTATCGTTTTGGATTTTTTGATTTTTTCGAATTTTCAAAAGCTCATATCTCGGCAACTAGACGTTTTATCGAAGTTTTGCGGCCAGATTCGGAAAGTACGCGTTTCGGAGCACCAAATATCCCGAAACCAGCAATATTTATTTCTTGTCATTTGTCGAAAAATTTTAAGGCCTGTGAAAATTTGCAAAAAATGGAAAGTGGTCCTACGGTGATGAAACTGAACCTCCTGATAGATAATTTTACGTAGAATCGACCGGTGAAAAGCACACATCGCTCTCTCTAATAGTTTTTGAAATATTCGCGAAAAATATTTATCGTTTTGGATTTTTTGATTTTTTCGAATTTTCAAAAGCTCATATCTCGGCAACTAGATGTTTTATCGAAGTTTTGCGGCCAGATTCCGAAAATACGCGTTTCGAAGCACCAAATATCCCGAAATCAGCGATATTTATTTTTTTGTCATTTGTCGAAAAATTTTACATCACCCCCCCCCCTCCCCTGTGAAAATTCGGAAAAAATGAAAAGTGGTCCTACGGTGATGAAACTGAACCACCTGATAGATAATTTTACGTAGAATCGACCGGTGAAAAGCACACATCGCTATCTCTAATAGTTTTTGAAATATTCGCGAAAAATGTTTATCGTTTTGGATTTTTTGACTTTTTCGAATTTTCAAAAGCTCATATCTCGGCAACTAGACGTTTTATCGAAGTTTTGCGGCCAGATTCGGAAAGTACGCGTTTCGGAGCACCAAATATCCCGAAATCAGCAATATTTATTTTTTTGTCATTTGTCGGAAAATTTTACGCCACCTCCCCCTGTGAAAATTCGCAAAAATTTAAGAGTGGTCCTACGGTGATAAAACTGAACCACCTGATAGATAATTTTACGTAGAATCGACCGGAGAAAAGCACATACCGCTTTCTCTAATAGCTTTTGAAATATTCGCGAAAAATGTTTATCGTTTTGGATTTTTTGATTTTTTCGAATTTTCAAAAGCTCATATCTCGGCAACTAGACGTTTTATCGAAGTTTTGCGGCCAGATTCGGAAAGTACGCGTTTCGGAGCACCAAATATCCCGAAACCAGCAATATTTATTTCTTGTCATTTGTCGAAAAATTTTAAGGCCTGTGAAAATTTGCAAAAAATGGAAAGTGGTCCTACGGTGATGAAACTGAACCTCCTGATAAATAATTTTACGTAGAATCGACCGGTGAAAAGCACACATCGCTCTCTCTAATAGTTTTTGAAATATTCGCGAAAAATATTTATCGTTTTGGATTTTTTGATTTTTTCGAATTTTCAAAAGCTCATATCTCGGCAACTAGACGTTTTATCGAAGTTTTGCGGCCAGATTCCGAAAATACGCGTTTCGAAGCACCAAATATCCCGAAATCAGCGATATTTATTTTTTTGTCATTTGTCGAAAAATTTTACATCACCCCCCCCTCCCCTGTGAAAATTCGGAAAAAATGAAAAGTGGTCCTACGGTGATGAAACTGAACCACCTGATAGATAATTTTACGTAGAATCGACCGGTGAAAAGCACACATCGCTATCTCTAATAGTTTTTGAAATATTCGCGAAAAATGTTTATCGTTTTGGATTTTTTGACTTTTTCGAATTTTCAAAAGCTCATATCTCGGCAACTAGACGTTTTATCGAAGTTTTGCGGCCAGATTCGGAAAGTACGCGTTTCGGAGCACCAAATATCCCGAAATCAGCAATATTTATTTTTTTGTCATTTGTCGGAAAATTTTACGCCACCTCCCCCTGTGAAAATTCGCAAAAATTTAAGAGTGGTCCTACGGTGATAAAACTGAACCACCTGATAGATAATTTTACGTAGAATCGACCGGAGAAAAGCACATACCGCTTTCTCTAATAGCTTTTGAAATATTCGCGAAAAATGTTTATCGTTTTGGATTTTTTGATTTTTTCGAATTTTCAAAAGCTCATATCTCGGCAACTAGACGTTTTATCGAAGTTTTGCGGCCAGATTCGGAAAGTACGCGTTTCGGAGCACCAAATATCCCGAAATCAGCGATATTTATTTTTTTGTTCTTTGTCGAAAAATTTTACGACAGCCCCCCTGTGAAAATTCGCAAAAAATGAAAAGTGGTCCTACGCTGATGAAACTGAACCACCTGATAGATAATTTTACGTAGAATCGACCGGTGAAAAGCACACATCGCTTTCTCTAATAGTTTTTGAAATATTAGCGAAAAATTTTTATCGTTTTGGATATTTTGATTTTTTCGAATTTTCAAAAGCTCATATCTCGGCAACTAGACGTTTTATCGAAGTTTTGCGGCCAGATTCCGAAAATACGCGTTTCGGAGCACCAAATATCCCGAAATCAGCGATATTTATTTTTTTGTCATTTGTCGAAAAAGTTTACGTCACCCCCCCCCCCCCCTGTGAAAATTCGGAAAAAATGAAAAGTGGTCCTATGGTGATGAAACTGAACCACCTGATAGATAATTTTACGTAGAATCGACCGGTGAAAAGCACACATCGCTATCTCTAATAGTTTTTGAAATATTCGCGAAAAATGTTTATCATTTTGGATTTTTTGATATTTTCGAATTTTCAAAAGCTCATATCTCGACAACTAGACGTTTTATCAAAGTTTTGCGGCCAGATTCGGAAAGTACGCTTTTCGGAGCACCAAATATCCCGAAATCAGCGATATTTATTTTTTGTCATTTGTCGAAAAATTTTACGCCACCCCCCCCTGTGAAAATTCGCAAAAAATGAAAAGTTGTCCTACGGTGATGAAACTGAACCTCCTGATAGATAATTTTACGTAGAATCGACCGGTAAAAAGCACACATCGCTATCTCTAATAGTTTTTGAAATATTCGCGAAAAATGTTTTTCGTTTTGGATTTTTTGACTTTTTCGAATTTTCAAAAGCTCATATCTCGGCAACTAGACGTTTTATCGAAGTTTTGCGGCCAGATTCGGAAAATACGCGTTTCGGAGCACCAAATATCCCGAAATCAGCGATATTTATTTTTTGTCATTTGTCGAAAAATTTTAAGTCCTGAGAAAATTTGCTAAAAATCTATAGTGGTCCTACGGTTATGAAACTGAACCACCTGATAGATAATTGTACGTAGAATCGACTGGCAAAAAGCACACATCGCTATCTCTAATAGTTTTTGAAATATTCGCGAAAAATGTTTATCGTTTTGGATTTTTTGACTTTCGAATTTTCAAAAGCTCATATCTCGGCAACTAGACGTTTTATCGAAGTTTTGCGGACAGATTCGGAAAGTACGCGTTTCGGAGCACCAAATATCCCGAAATCAGCGATATTTATTTTTTTGTCCCTTGTCGAAAAATTTTAAGGCCTGTGAAAATTTGCAAAAAATCTATAGTGGTCCTACGGTGATGAAACTGAACCACCTGATAGATAATTTTACGTAGAATCGACTGGTGAAAAGCACACATCGCTATCTCTAATAGTTTTTGAAATATTCGCGAAAAATATTTATCGTTTTGGAATTTTTGATTTTTTCGAATTTTCATAACTCATATCTCGACAACCAGACGTTTTATCGAAGTTTTGCGGACAGATTCGGAAAGTACGCGTTTCGGAGCACCAAATATCCCGAAATCAGCGATATTTAATTTTTGTCATTTGTCGAAAAATTTTACGCCACCCCCCCCTGTGAAAATTCGCAAAAAATGAAAAGTTGTCCTACGGTGATGAAACTGAACCACCTGATAGATAATTTTACGTAGAATCGACCGGTAAAAAGCACACATCGCTATCTCTAATAGTTTTTGAAATATTCGCGAAAAATGTTTTTCGTTTTGGATTTTTTGACTTTTTCGAATTTTCAAAAGCTCATATCTCGGCAACTAGACGTTTTATCGAAGTTTTGCGGCCAGATTCGGAAAATACGCGTTTCGGAGCACCAAATATCCCGAAATCAGCGATATTTATTTTTTGTCATTTGTCGAAAAATTTTAAGTCCTGTGAAAATTCGCAAAAAATGAAAAGTGGTCCTACGCTGATGAAACTGAACCACCTGATAGATAATTTTACGTAGAATCGACCGGTGAAAAGCACACATCGCTATCTCTAATAGTTTTTGAAATATTAGCGAAAAATTTTTATCGTTTTGGATTTTTTGATTTTTTTGAATTTTCAAAAGCTCATATCTCGGCAACTAGACGTTTTATCGAAGTTTTGCGGTCAGATTCGGAAAGTACGCGTTTTGGAGCACCAAATATTCCCAAATCAGCGATATTTATTTTTTTGTCATTTGTCGAAAAATTTTAAGCCACCCCCCCCTGTGAAAATTCGCAAAAAATGAAAAGTGGTCCTACGGTGATGAAACTGAACCACCTGATAGATAATTTTACGTAGAATCGACTGGTGAAAAGCACACATCGCTATCTCTAATAGTTTTTGAAATATTCGCGAAAAATGTTTTTCGATTTTTTCGAATTTTCAAAAGCTCATATCTCGGCAACTAGACGTTATATCAAAGTTTTGCGGCCAGATTCGGAAAGTACGCGTTTCGGAGCACCAAATATCCCGAAATCAGCGATATTTATTTTTTGTCATTTGTCGAAAAATTTTAAGCCCCCCCCCCCCCTGTGAAAATTCGCAAAAAATGAAAAGTGGTCCTACGGTGATGAAACTGAACCACCTGATAGATAATTTTACGTAGAATCGACCGGTGAAAAGCACACATCGCTATCTCTAATAGTTTTTGAAATATTCGCGAAAAATGTTTATCGTTTTGAATTGTTTGATTTTTTCGAATTTTCAAAAGCTCATATCTCGGCAGCTAAACGTTTTATCGAAGTTTTGCGGCCAGATTTGGAAAGTACGCGTTTCGGAGCACCAAATATCCCGAAATCAGCGATATTTATTTTTTTGTCATTTGTCGAAAAAGTTTACGTCACCCCCCCCACCTGTGAAAATTCGGAAAAAATGAAAAGTGGTCCTACGGTGATGAAACTGAACCACCTGATAGATAATTTTACGTAGAATCGACCGGTGAAAAGCACACATCGCTATCTCTAATAGTTTTTGAAATATTCCCGAAAAATGTTTATCGTTTTGGATTTTTTGATATTTTCGAATTTTCAAAAGCTCATATCTCGACAACTAGACGTTTTATCAAAGTTTTGCGGCCAGATTCGGAAAGTACGCGTTTCGGAGCACCAAATATCCCGAAATCAGCGATATTTATTTCTTGTCATTTGTCGAAAAATTTTAAGGCCAGTGAAAATTTGCAAAAAATGGAATGTGGTCCTACGGTGATGAAACTGAACCTCCTGATAGATAATTTTACGTAGAATCGACCGGTGAAAAGCACACATCGCTATCTCTAATAGTTTTTGAAATATTCGCGAAAAATGTTTATCGTTTTGGATTTTTTTATTTTTTCGAATTTTCAAAAGCTCATATCTCGGTAACTAGACGCTTTATCGAAGTTTTGCGGCCAGATTCGGAAAGTACGCGTTTCGGAGCACCAAATATCCCGAAATCAGCGATATTTATTTTTTTGTCCTTTGTCGAAAAATTTTACGCCACCCCCCCTGTGAAAATTCGCAAAAAATGAAAAGTGGTCCTACGCTGATGAAACTGAACCACCTGATAGATAATTTTACGTAGAATCGACCGGTGAAAAGCACACATCGCTATCTCTAATAGTTTTTGAAATATTAGCGAAAAATTTTTATCGTTTTGGATTTTTTGATTTTTTCGAATTTTCAAAAGCTCATATCTCGGCAACTAGACGTTTTATCGAAGTTTTGCGGCCAGATTCGGAAAATACGCGTTTCGGAGCACCAAATATCCCGAAATCAGCGATATTTATTTTTTGTCATTTGTCGAAAAATTTTAAGTCCTGTGAAAATTTGCAAAAAATCTATAGTGGTCCTACGGTTATGAAACTGAACCACCTGATAGATAATTTTACGTAGAATCGACTGGCAAAAAGCACACATCGCTATCTCTAATAGTTTTTGAAATATTCGCGAAAAATGTTTATCGTTTTGGATTTTTTGACTTTTTCGAATTTTCAAAAGCTCATATCTCGGCAACTAGACGTTTTATCGAAGTTTTGCGGACAGATTCGGAAAGTACGCGTTTCGGAGCACCAAATATCCCGAAATCAGCGATATTTATTTTTTTGTCCCTTGTCGAAAAATTTTAAGGCCTGTGAAAATTTGCAAAAAATGGAAAGTGGTCCTACGGTGATGAAACTGAACCTCCTGATAGATAATTTTACGTAGAATCGACCGGTGAAAAGCACACATCGCTCTCTCTAATAGTTTTTGAAATATTCGCGAAAAATATTTATCGTTTTGGATTTTTTGATTTTTTCGAATTTTCAAAAGCTCATATCTCGGCAACTAGACGTTTTGTCGAAGTTTTGCGGCCAGATTCGGAAAGTACGCGTTTCGGAGCACCAAATATCCCGAAATCAGCGATATTTATTTTTTGTCATTTGTCGAAAAATTTTAAGTCTTGTGAAAATTTGCAAAAAATCTATAGTGGTCCTACGGTGATGAAACTGAACGACCTGATAGATAATTTTACGTAGAATCGACTGGCAAAAAGCACACATCGCTATCTCTAAAAGATTTTGAAATATTCGCGAAAAATATTTTTCGATTTTTTCGAATTTTCAAAAGCTCATATCTCGGCAACTAGATGTTTTATCGAAGTTTTGCGGCCAAGATTCGGAAAGTACGCGTTTCGGAGCACCAAATATCCCGAAATCAGCGATATTTATTTTTTGTCATTTGTCGAAAAATTTTACGCCATCCCCCCCTGTGAAAATTCGCAAAAAATGAAAAGTTGTCCTACGGTGATGAAACTGAACCACCTGATAGATAATTTTACGTAGAATCGACCGGTAAAAAGCACACATCGCTATCTCTAATAGTTTTTGAAATATTCGCGAAAAATGTTTATCGTTTTGGATTTTTTGACTTTTTCGAATTTTCAAAAGCTCATATCTCGGCAACTAGACGTTTTATCGAAGTTTTGCGGCCAGATCGGAAAATACGCGTTTCGGAGCACCAAATATCCCGAAATCAGCGATATTTATTTTTTGTCATTTGTCGAAAAATTTTAAGTCCTGTGAAAATTTGCAAAAAATCTATAGTGGTCCTACGGTTATGAAACTGAACCACCTGATAGATAATTTTACGTAGAATCGACCGGTAAAAAGCACACATCGCTATCTCTAATAGTTTTTGAAATATTCGCGAAAAATGTTTATCGTTTTGGATTTTTTGACTTTTTCGAATTTTCAAAAGCTCATATCTCGGCCAACTAGACGTTTTATCGAAGTTTTGCGGCCAGATTCGGAAAGTACGCGTTTCGGAGCACCAAATATCCCGAATCAGCGATATTTATTTTTTTGTCCCTTGTCGAAAAATTTTACGCCACCCCCCTGTGAAAATTCGCAAAAAATGAAAAGTGGTCCTACGGTGATGAAACTGAACCACCTGATAGATAATTTTACGTTAGAATCGACCGGTGAAAAGCACACATCGCTATCTCTAATAGTTTTTGAAATATTAGCGAAAAATTTTTATCGTTTTGGATTTTTTGATTTTTTCGAATTTTCAAAAGCTCATATCTCGGCAACTAAACGTTTTATCGAAGTTTTGCGGCCAGATTCGGAAAGTACGCGTTTCGGAGCACCAAATATCCCGAAATCAGCAATATTTATTTCATGTCATTTGTCGAAAAATTATAAGGCCTGTGAAAATTTGCAAAAAATGGAAAGTGGTCCTACGGTGATGAAACTGAACCTCCTGATAGATAATTTTACGTAGAATCGACAGGTGAAATGCACACATCGCTCTCTCTAATAGTTTTGAAATATTCGCGAAAAATATTTATCGTTTTGGATTGTTTTGATTTTTTCGAATTTTCAAAAGCTCATATCTCGGCAACTAGACGTTTATCGAAGTTTTGCGGCCAGATTCGGAAAGTACGCGTTTCGGAGCACCAAATATCCCGAAATCAGCGATATTTATTTTTTTGTCAATTGTCGGAAAATTTTACGTCACCCCCCCCCCCCGCCCCCTGTGAAAATTCGGACAAAATGAAAAGTGGTCCTACGGTGATGAAACTGAACCACCTGATAGATAATTTTTACGTAGAATCGACCTGTGAAAAGCACACATCGCTATCTCTAATAGTTTTTGAAATATTCGTGATAAATTTTTATCGCTTTGGATTTTTTGATTTTTTCGAACTTTCAAAAGCTCATATCTCGGCAACTAGACGTTTTATCGAAGTTTTGCGGCCAGATTCGGAAAGTACGCGTTTCGGAGCACCAAATATCCCGAAATCAGCGATATTTATTTTTTTGTCATTTGTCGAAAAATTTTTACGTCACCCCCCCCCCCCCCCTGTGAAAATTCGGACAAAATGAAAAGTGGTACTACGATGATGAAGCTGAACCACCTGATAGATAATTTTACGTAGAATCGACCGGTGAAAAGCACACATCGCTATCTCTAATAGTTTTTGAAATATTCGCGAAAAATGTTTTGTCATTTTGGATTTTTTGATTTTTTCGAACTTTCAAAAGCTCATATCTCGGCAACTAGACGTTTTATCGAAGTTTTGCGGCCAGATTTGGAAAGTACACGTTTCGGAAATATCCCGAAATCAGCGATATTTATTTTTTTGTCATTTGTCGAAAAATGTTAAGCCTTGTGAAAATTTGCAAATAATGGAAAGTTGTCGTACGGTGATGAAACTGAATTACTTGATAGATAATTTTACGTAGAAGCGCCCGGTGAAAAGCACACATCGCTATCTCTAATAGTTTTTGAAATATTCGCGAAAATTTTTTATCATTTTGGATTTTTTGATTTTTTTTCGAATTTTCAAAAGCTCATATCTCGACAACTAGACGTTTTATCAAAGTTTTGCGGCTAGATTCGGAAAGTACGCGTTTCGGAGCACCAAATATCCCGGAATCAGCAATATTTATTTCGTGTCATTTGTCGAAAAATTTTAAGGCCTGTGAAACTTTGCAAAAAATGGAAAGTGGACCTACGGTGATGAAACTGAACCTCCTGATAGATAATTTTACGTAGAATCGACCGGTGAAAAGCACACATCGCTATCTCTAATAGTTTTTGAAATATTCGCGAAAAATGTTTATCATTTTGGATTTTTTGATATTTTCGAATTTTCAAAAGCTCATATCTCGGCAACTGGACGTTTTATCGAAGTTTTGCGGCCAGATTCGGAAAGTACGCGTTTCGGAGCACCAAATATCCCGAAATCAGCGACATTTATTTTTTTGTCATTTGTCGAAAAATATTAAGGCCTGTGAAAATTTGCAAAAAATCTAAAGTGGTCCTACGGTGATGAAACTGAACCACCTGATAGATTATTTTACGTAGAATCGACTGGCAAAAAGCACACATCGCTATCTCTAATAGATTTTGAAATATTCGCGAAAATATTTTTCGATTTTTTTGAATTTTCAAAAGCTCATATATCGGCAACTAGACGTTTTATCGAAGTTTTGCCGCCAGATTCGCAAAGTACGCGTTTCGGAGCACCAAATATTCCGAAATCAGCGATATTTATTTTTTTGTCATTTGTCGAAAAATTTTAAGCCCCCCCCCCCTGTGAAAATTCGCAAAAAATGAAAAGTGGTCCTACGGTGATGAAACTGAACCACCTGATAGATAATTTTACGTAGAATCGACTGGTGAAAAGCACACATCGCTATCTCTAATAGTTTTTGAAATATTCGCGAAAAATGTTTTTCGATTTTTTCGAATTTTCAAAGCTCATATCTCGGCAACTAGACGTTATATCAAAGTTTTGCGGCCAGATTCGGAAAGTACGCGTTTCGGAGCACCAAATATCCCGAAATCAGCGATATTTATTTTTTTGTCCTTTGACGAAAAATTTTACGCCACCCCCCCTGTGAAAATTCGCAAAAAATGAAAAGTGGTCCTACGCTGATGAAACTGAACCACCTGATAGATAATTTTACGTAGAATCGACCGGTGAAAAGCACACATCGCTATCTCTAATAGTTTTTGAAATATTAGCGAAAATTTTTTATCGTTTTGGATTTTTTGATTTTTTCGAATTTTCAAAAGCTCATATCTCGGCAACTAGACGTTTTAATCGAAGTTTTGCGGCCAGATTCCGAAAATACGCGTTTCGGAGCACCAAATATCCCGAAATCAGCGATATTTATTTTTTTGTCATTTGTCGAAAAAGTTTACGTCACCCCCCCCTGTGAAAATTCGGAAAAAATGAAAAGTGGTCCTACGGTGATGAAACTGAACCACCTGATAGATAATTTTACGTAGAATCGACCGGTGAAAAGCACACATCGCTATCTCTAATAGTTTTTGAAATATTCGCGAAAAATGTTTATCATTTTGGATTTTTTGATATTTTCGAATTTTCAAAAGCTCATATCTCGACAACTAGACGTTTTATCAAAGTTTTGCGGCCAGATTCGGAAAGTACGCTTTTCGGAGCACCAAATATCCCGAAATCAGCGATATTTATTTTTTGTCATTTGTCGAAAAATGTTAAGCCTTGTGAAAATTTGCAAATAATGGAAAGTTGTCCTACGGTGATGAAACTGAATTACCTGATAGATAATTTTACGTAGAATCGACCGGTGAAAAGCACACATCGCTATCTCTAATAGCTTTTGAAATATTCGCGAAAAATGTTTATCGTTTTGGATTTTTTGATTTTTTCGAATTTTCAAAAGCTCATATCTCGGCAACTAGACGTTTTATCGAAGTTTTGCCTCCAGATTCGGAAAGTACGCGTTTCGGAGCACCAAATATCCCGAAATCAGCGATATTTATTTTTTGTCATTTGTCGAAAAATGTTAAGCCTTGTGAAAATTTGCAAATAATGGAAAGTTGTCCTACGGTGATGAAACTGAATTACCTGATAGATAATTTTACGTAGAATCGACCGGTGAAAAGCACACATCGATATCTCTAATAGTTTTTGAAATATTCGCGAAAAATGTTTATCATTTTGGATTTTTTGATATTTTCGAATTTTCAAAAGCTCATATCTCGACAACTAGACGTTTTATCAAAGTTTTGCGGCCAGATTCGGAAAGTACGCGTTTTGGAGCACCAAATATCCCGAAATCAGCGATATTTATTTCTTGTCATTTGTCGAAAAATTTTAAGGCCTGTGAAAATTTGCAAAAAATGGAAAGTGGTCCTACGGTGATGAAACTGAACCTCCTGATAGATAATTTTACGTAGAATCGACCGGTGAAAAGCACACATCGCTATCTCTAATAGTTTTTGAAATATTCGCGAAAAAATGTTTATCGTTTTAGATTTTTTGACTTTTTCGAATTTTCAAAAGCTCATATCTCGGCAACTAGACGTTTTATCGAAGTTTTGCGGCCAGATTCGGAAAATACGCGTTTCGGGGCACCAAATATCCCGAAATCAGCGATATTTATTTTTTGTCATTTGTCGAAAAATTTTAAGTCCTGTGAAAATTTGCAAAAAATCTATAGTGGTCCTACGGTTATGAAACTGAACCACCTGATAGATAATTTTACGTAGAATTGACTGGCAAAAAGTACACATCGCTATCTCTAATAGATTTTGAAATATTCGCGAAAAATATTTTTCGATTTTTTCGAATTTTCAAAAGCTCATATCTCGGCAACTAGACGTTTTATGGAAGTTTTGCCTCCAGATTCGGAAAGTACGCGTTTCGGAGCACCAAATATCCCGAAATCAGCGATATTTATTTTTTGTCCTTTGTCGAAAAATTTTACGACACCCCCCCTGTGAAAATTCGCAAAAAATGAAAAGTGGTCCTACGCTGATGAAACTGAACCACCTGATAGATAATTTTACGTAGAATCGACCGGTGATAAAGCACACATCGCTATCTCTAATAGTTTTTGAAATATTAGCGAAAAATTTTTATCGTTTTGGATTTTTTGATTTTTTCGAATTTTCAAAAGCTCATATCTCGGCAACTAGACGTTTTATCGAAGTTTTGCGGCCAGATTCGGAAAGTACGCGTTTCGGAGCACCAAATATCCCGAAACCAGCAATATTTATTTCTTGTCATTTGTCGAAAAATTTTAAGGCCTGTGAAAATTTGCAAAAAATGGAAAGTGGTCCTACGGTGATGAAACTGAACCTCCTGATAGATAATTTTACGTAGAATCGACCGGTGAAAAGCACACATCGCTCTCTCTAATAGTTTTTGAAATATTCGCGAAAAATATTTATCGTTTTGGATTTTTTGATTTTTTTCGAATTTTCAAAAGCTCATATCTCGGCAACTAGACGTTTTATCGAAGTTTTGCGGCCAGATTCCGAAAATACGCGTTTCGAAGCACCAAATATCCCGAAATCAGCGATATTTATTTTTTTGTCATTTGTCGAAAAATTTTACATCACCCCCCCCCTCCCCTGTGAAAATTCGGAAAAAATGAAAAGTGGTCCTACGGTGATGAAACTGAACCACCTGATAGATAATTTTACGTAGAATCGACCGGTGAAAAGCACACATCGCTATCTCTAATAGTTTTTGAAATATTCGCGAAAAATGTTTATCGTTTTGGATTTTTTGACTTTTTCGAATTTTCAAAAGCTCATATCTCGGCAACTAGACGTTTTATCGAAGTTTTGCGGCCAGATTCGGAAAGTACGCGTTTCGGAGCACCAAATATCCCGAAATCAGCAATATTTATTTTTTTGTCATTTGTCGGAAAATTTTACGCCACCTCCCCCTGTGAAAATTCGCAAAAATTTAAGAGTGGTCCTACGGTGATAAAACTGAACCACCTGATAGATAATTTTACGTAGAATCGACCGGAGAAAAGCACATACCGCTTTCTCTAATAGCTTTTGAAATATTCGCGAAAAATGTTTATCGTTTTGGATTTTTTGATTTTTTCGAATTTTCAAAAGCTCATATCTCGGCAACTAGACGTTTTATCGAAGTTTTGCGGCCAGATTCGGAAAGTACGCGTTTCGGAGCACCAAATATCCCGAAATCAGCGATATTTATTTTTTTGTCCTTTGTCGAAAAATTTTACGACACCCCCCCTGTGAAAATTCGCAAAAAATGAAAAGTGGTCCTACGCTGATGAAACTGAACCACCTGATAGATAATTTTACGTAGAATCGACCGGTGAAAAGCACACATCGCTTTCTCTAATAGTTTTTGAAATATTAGCGAAAAATTTTTATCGTTTTGGATTTTTTGATTTTTTCGAATTTTCAAAAGCTCATATCTCGGCAACTAGACGTTTTATCGAAGTTTTGCGGCCAGATTCCGAAAATACGCGTTTCGGAGCACCAAATATCCCGAAATCAGCGATATTTATTTTTTTGTCATTTGTCGAAAAAGTTTACGTCACCCCCCCCCCTGTGAAAATTCGGAAAAAATGAAAAGTGGTCCTATGGTGATGAAACTGAACCACCTGATAGATAATTTTACGTAGAATCGACCGGTGAAAAGCACACATCGCTCTCTCTAATAGTTTTTGAAATATTCGCGAAAAATATTTATCGTTTTGGATTTTTTGATTTTTTCGAATTTTCAAAAGCTCATATCTCGGCAACTAGACGTTTTATCGAAGTTTTGCGGCCAGATTCCGAAAATACGCGTTTCGAAGCACCAAATATCCCGAAATCAGCGATATTTATTTTTTTGTCATTTGTCGAAAAATTTTACATCACCCCCCCCCTCCCCTGTGAAAATTCGGAAAAAATGAAAAGTGGTCCTATGGTGATGAAACTGAACCACCTGATAGATAATTTTACGTAGAATCGACCGGTGAAAAGCACACATCGCTCTCTCTAATAGTTTTTGAAATATTCGCGAAAAATGTTTATCGTTTTGGATTTTTTGACTTTTTCGAATTTTCAAAAGCTCATATCTCGGCAACTAGACGTTTTATCGAAGTTTTGCGGCCAGATTCGGAAAGTACGCGTTTCGGAGCACCAAATATCCCGAAATCAGCAATATTTATTTTTTTGTCATTTGTCGGAAAATTTTACGCCACCTCCCCCTGTGAAAATTCGCAAAAATTTAAGAGTGGTCCTACGGTGATAAAACTGAACCACCTGATAGATAATTTTACGTAGAATCGACCGGAGAAAAGCACATACCGCTTTCTCTAATAGCTTTTGAAATATTCGCGAAAAATGTTTATCGTTTTGGATTTTTTGATTTTTTCGAATTTTCAAAAGCTCATATCTCGGCAACTAGACGTTTTATCGAAGTTTTGCGGCCAGATTCGGAAAGTACGCGTTTCGGAGCACCAAATATCCCGAAATCAGCGATATTTATTTTTTTGTCCTTTGTCGAAAAATTTTACGACACCCCCCCCTGTGAAAATTCGAAAAAAATGAAAAGTGGTCCTACGCTGATGAAACTGAACCACCTGATAGATAATTTTACGTAGAATCGACCGGTGAAAAGCACACATCGCTTTCTCTAATAGTTTTTGAAATATTAGCGAAAAATTTTTATCGTTTTGGATTTTTTGATTTTTTCGAATTTTCAAAAGCTCATATCTCGGCAACTAGACGTTTTATCGAAGTTTTGCGGCCAGATTCGGAAAGTACGCGTTTCGGAGCACCAAATATCCCGAAATCAGTGATATTTATTTTTTTGTCATTTGTCGAAAAATTTTACGCCACCCCCCCCTGTGAAAATTCGCAAAAATTTAAAAGTGGTCCTACGGTGATAAAACTGAACCACCTGATAGATAATTTTACGTAGAATCGACCGGAGAAAAGCACATACCGCTTTCTCTAATAGCTTTTGAAATATTCGCGAAAAATGTTTATCGTTTTGGATTTTTTTATTTTTTCGAATTTTCAAAAGCTCATATTTCGGCAACTAGACTTTTTATCGAAGTTTTGCGGCCAGATTCGGAAAGTACGCGTTTCGGAGCACCAAATATCCCGAAATCAGCGATATTTATTTTTTTTGTCCTTTGACGAAAAATTTTACGCCACCCCCCCCTGTGAAAATTCGCAAAAAATGAAAAGTGGTCCTACGCTGATGAAACTGAACCACCTGATAGATAATTTTACGTAGAATCGACCGGTGAAAAGCACACATCGCTATCTCTAATAGTTTTTGAAATATTAGCGAAAATTTTTTATCGTTTTGGATTTTTTGATTTTTTCGAATTTTCAAAAGCTCATATCTCGGCAACTAGACGTTTTATCGAAGTTTTGCGGCCAGATTCCGAAAATACGCGTTTCGGAGCACCAAATATCCCGAAATCAGCGATATTTATTTTTTTGTCATTTGTCGAAAAAGTTTACGTCACCCCCCCCCCCTGTGAAAATTCGGAAAAAATGAAAAGTGGTCCTACGGTGATGAAACTGAACCACCTGATAGATAATTTTACGTAGAATCGACCGGTGAAAAGCACACATCGCTATCTCTAATAGTTTTTGAAATATTCGCGAAAAATGTTTATCATTTTGGATTTTTTGATATTTTCGAATTTTCAAAAGCTCATATCTCGACAACTAGACGTTTTATCAAAGTTTTGCGGCCAGATTCGGAAAGTACGCTTTTCGGAGCACCAAATATCCCGAAATCAGCGATATTTATTTTTTGTCATTTGTCGAAAAATGTTAAGCCTTGTGAAAATTTGCAAATAATGGAAAGTTGTCCTACGGTGATGAAACTGAATTACCTGATAGATAATTTTACGTAGAATCGACCGGTGAAAAGCACACATCGCTATCTCTAATAGCTTTTGAAATATTCGCGAAATATGTTTATCGTTTTGGATTTTTTGATTTTTTCGAATTTTCAAAAGCTCATATCTCGGCAACTAGACGTTTTATCGAAGTTTTGCCTCCAGATTCGGAAAGTACGCGTTTCGGAGCACCAAATATCCCGAAATCAGCGATATTTATTTTTTGTCATTTGTCGAAAAATGTTAAGCCTTGTGAAAATTTGCAAATAATGGAAAGTTGTCCTACGGTGATGAAACTGAATTACCTGATAGATAATTTTACGTAGAATCGACCGGTGAAAAGCACACATCGCTATCTCTAATAATTTTTGAAATATTCCCGAAAAATGGTTATCGTTTTGGATTTTTTGATATTTTCGAATTTTCAAAAGCTCATATCTCGACAACTAGACGTTTTATCGAAGTTTTGCGGCCAGATTTGGAAAGTACGCGTTTCGGAGCACCAAATATCCCGAAATCAGCGATATTTATTTCTTGTCATTTGTCGAAAAATTTTAAGGCCTGTGAAAATTTGCAAAAAATGGAATGTGGTCCTACGGTGATGAAACTGAACCTCCTGATAGATAATTTTACGTAGAATCGACCGGCGAAAAGCACACATCGCTATCTCTAATAGTTTTTGAAATATTCGCTAAAAATGTTTATCGTTTTGGATTTTTTTATTTTTTCGAATTTTCAAAAGCTCATATCTCGCTAACTAGACGTTTTATCGAAGTTTTGCGGCCAGATTCGGAAAGTACGCGTTTCGGAGCACCAAATATCCCGAAATCAGCGATATTTATTTTTTTGTCCTTTGTCGAAAAATTTTACGACACCCCCCCTGTGAAAATTCGCAAAAAATGAAAAGTGGTCCTACGCTGATGAAACTGAACCACCTGATAGATAATTTTACGTAGAATCGACCGGTGAAAAGCACACATCGCTCTCTCTAATAGTTTTTGAAATATTCGCGAAAAATTTTTATCGTTTTGGATTTTTTGATTTTTTCGAATTTTCAAAAGCTCATATCTCGGCAACTAGACGTTTTATCGAAGTTTTGCGGCCAGATTTCGAAAATACGCGTTTCGGAGCACCAAATATCCCGAAATCAGCGTTATTTATTTTTTTGTCTTTTGTCGAAAAAGTTTACGTCACCCCCCCCCCCCTGTAAAAATTCGGAAAAAATGAAAAGTGGTCCTACGGTGATGAAACTGAACCACCTGATAGATAATTTTACGTAGAATCGACCGGTGAAAAGCACACATCGCTATCTCTAATAGTTTTTGAAATATTCGCGAAAAATGTTTATCAATTTGGATTTTTTGATATTTTCGAATTTTCAAAAGCTCATATCTCGACAACTAGACGTTTTATCAAGGATTTGCGGCCAGATTCGGAAAGTACGCTTTTCGGAGCACCAAATATCCCGAAATCAGCGATATTTATTTTTTGTCATTTGTCGAAAAATTTTACGCCACCCCCCCCTGTGAAAATTCGCAAAAAATGAAAAGTTGTCCTACGGTGATGAAACTGAACCCACCTGATAGATAATTTTACGTAGAATCGACCGGTGAAAAGCACACATCGCTATCTCTAATAGTTTTTGAAATATTAGCGAAACATTTTTATCGTTTTGGATTTTTTGATTTTTTCGAATTTTCGAAAGCTCATATCTCGGCAACTAGACGTTTTATCGAAGTTTTGCGGCCAGATTCCGAAAATACGCGTTTCGGAGCACCAAATATCCCGAAATCAGCGATATTTATTTTTTGTCATTTGTCGAAAAATTTTAAGTCTTGTGAAAATTTGCAAAAAATCTATAGTGGTCCTACGGTGATGAAACTGAACGACCTGATAGATAATTTTACGTAGAATCGACTGACAAAAAGCACACATCGCTATCTCTAATAGATTTTGAAATATTCGCGAAAAATATTTTTCGATTTTTTCGAATTTTCAAAAGCTCATATCTCGGCAACTAGATGTTTTATCGAAGTTTTGCGGCCAGATTCGGAAAGTACGCGTTTCGGAGCACCAAATATAACGAAATCAGCGATATTTATTTTTTGTCATTTGTCGAAAAATTTTACGCCACCCCCCCCCTGTGAAAATTCGCAAAAAATGAAAAGTTGTCCTACGGTGATGAAACTGAACCACCTGATAGATAATTTTACGTAGAATCGACCGGTAAAAAGCACACATCGCTATCTCTAATAGTTTTTGAAATATTCGCGAAAAATGTTTATCGTTTTGGGTTTTTTGACTTTTTCGAATTTTCAAAGGCTCATATCTCGGCAACTAGACGTTTTATCGAAGTTTTGCGGCCAGATTCGGAAAATACGCGTTTCGGAGCACCAAATATCCCGAAATCAGCGATATTTATTTTTTGTCATTTGTCGAAAAATTTTAAGTCCTGTGAAAATTTGCAAAAAATCTATAGTGGTCCTACGGTTATGAAACTGAACCACCTGATAGATAATTTTACGTAGAATCGACCGGTAAAAAGCACACATCGCTATCTCTAATAGTTTTTGAAATATTCGCGAAAAATATTTATCGTTTTGGATTTTTTGACTTTTTCGAATTTTCAAAAGCTCATATCTCGGCAACTAGACGTTTTATCGAAGTTTTGCGGACAGATTCGGAAAGTACGCGTTTCGGAGCACCAAATATCCCGAAATCAGCGATATTTATTTTTTTGTCCCTTGTCGAAAAATTTTACGCCACCCCCCTGTGAAAATTCGCAAAAAATGAAAAGTGGTCCTACGCTGATGAAACTGAACCACCTGATAGATAATTTTACGTAGAATCGACCGGTGAAAAGCACACATCGCTATCTCTAATAGTTTTTGAAATATTCGCGAAAAATATTTATCGTTTTGGATTTTTTGATTTTTTCGAATTTTCAAAAGCTCATATCTCGGCAACTAGACGTTTTATCGAAGTTTTGCGGCCAGATTCGGAAAGTACGCGTTTCGGAGCACCAAATATCCCGAAATCAGCGATATTTATTTTTTTGTCAATTGTCGGAAAATTTTACGCCAACCCTCCTGTGAAAATTCGCAAAAATTTAAAAGTGGTCCTACGGTCATAAAACTGAACCACCTGATAGATAATTTTACGTAGAATCGACCGGAGAAAAGCACATACCGCTTTCTCTAATAGCTTTTGAAATATTCGCGAAAAATGTTTATCGTTTTGGATTTTTTGATTTTTTCGAATTTTCAAAAGCTCATATCTCGGCAACTAGACGTTTTATCGAAGTTTTGCGGCCAGATTCGGAAAGTACGCGTTTCGGAGCACCAAATATCCCGAAATCAGCGATATTTATTTTTTTGTCCTTTGTCGAAAAATTTTACGCCACCCCCCCTGTGAAAATTCGCAAAAAATGAAAAGTGGTCCTACGCTGATGAAACTGAACCACCTGATAGATAATTTTACGTAGAATCGACCGGTGAAAAGCACACATCGCTATCTCTAATAGTTTTTGAAATATTAGCGAAAAATTTTTATCGTTTTGGATTTTTTGATTTTTTCGAATTTTCAAAAGCTTATCTCGGCAACTAGACGTTTTATCGAAGTTTTGCGGCCAGATTCGGAAAGTACGCGTTTCGGAGCACCAAATATCCCGAAATCAGCGATATTTATTTTTTTGTCATTTGTCGAAAAATTTTACGTCACCCCCCCCCCCCCCCTGTGAAAATTCGGACAAAATGAAAAGTGGTACTACGATGATGAAGCTGAACCACCTGATAGATAATTTTACGTAGAATCGACCGGTGAAAAGCACACATCGCTATCTCTAATAGTTTTTGAAATATTCGCGAAAAATGTTTGTCATTTTGGATTTTTTGATATTTTCGAATTTTCAAAAGCTCATATCTCGACAACTAGACGTTTTATCAAAGTTTTGCGGCCAGATTCGGAAAGTACGCGTTTCGGAGCACCAAATATCCCGAAATCAGCGATATTTATTTTTTTGTCATTTGTCGGAAAAATTTACGTCACCCCCCCCCCCCGCCCCCTGTGAAAATTCGGACAAAATGAAAAGTGGTCCTACGGTGATGAAACTGAACCACCTGATAGA
The DNA here is from genome assembly GCA_031761425.1 of Cosmopolites sordidus. Lineage (NCBI taxonomy): Eukaryota > Metazoa > Arthropoda > Insecta > Coleoptera > Curculionidae > Cosmopolites > Cosmopolites sordidus. Next base: position 83,146 of record JARFXV010002505.1, read on the forward strand.
TAATTTTACGTAGAATCGACCTGTGAAAAGCACACATCGCTATCTCTAATAGTTTTTGAAATATTCGTGATAAATTTTTATCGCTTTGGATTTTTTGATTTTTTCGAACTTTCAAAAGCTCATATCTCGGCAACTAGACGTTTTATCGAAGTTTTGCGGCCAGATTTGGAAAGTACACGTTTCGGAGCACCAAATATCCCGAAATCAGCGATATTTATTTTTTGTCATTTGTCGAAAAATGTTAAGCCTTGTGAAAATTTGCAAATAATGGAAAGTTGTCGTACGGTGATGAAACTGAATTACTTGATAGATAATTTTACGTAGAAGCGCCCGGTGAAAAGCACACATCGCTATCTCTAATAGTTTTTGAAATATTCGCGAAAATTTTTTATCATTTTGGATTTTTTGATTTTTTCGAATTTTCAAAAGCTCATATCTCGACAACTAGACGTTTTATCAAAGTTTTGCGGCTAGATTCGGAAAGTACGCGTTTCGGAGCACCAAATATCCCGGAATCAGCAATATTTATTTCTTGTCATTTGTCGAAAAATTTTAAGGCCTGTGAAACTTTGCAAAAAATGGAAAGTGGACCTACGGTGATGAAACTGAACCTCCTGATAGATAATTTTACGTAGAATCGACCGGTGAAAAGCACACATCGCTATCTCTAATAGTTTTTGAAATATTCGCGAAAAATGTTTATCATTTTGGATTTTTTGATATTTTCGAATTTTCAAAAGCTCATATCTCGGCAACTGGACGTTTTATCGAAGTTTTGCGGCCAGATTCGGAAAGTACGCGTTTCGGAGCACCAAATATCCCGAAATCAGCGACATTTATTTTTTTGTCATTTGTCGAAAAATATTAAGGCCTGTGAAAATTTGCAAAAAATCTAAAGTGGTCCTACGGTGATGAAACTGAACCACCTGATAGATTATTTTACGTAGAATCGACTGGCAAAAAGCACACATCGCTATCTCTAATAGATTTTGAAATATTCGCGAAAAATATTTTTCGATTTTTTTGAATTTTCAAAAGCTCATATATCGGCAACTAGACGTTTTATCGAAGTTTTGCCGCCAGATTCGCAAAGTACGCGTTTCGGAGCACCAAATATTCCGAAATCAGCGATATTTATTTTTTTGTCATTTGTCGAAAAATTTTAAGCCCCCCCCCCCCTGTGAAAATTCGCAAAAAATGAAAAGTGGTCCTACGGTGATGAAACTGAACCACCTGATAGATAATTTTACGTAGAATCGACTGGTGAAAAGCACACATCGCTATCTCTAATAGTTTTTGAAATATTCGCGAAAAATGTTTTTCGATTTTTTCGAATTTTCAAAAGCTCATATCTCGGCAACTAGACGTTATATCAAAGTTTTGCGGCCAGATTCGGAAAGTACGCGTTTCGGAGCACCAAATATCCCGAAATCAGCGATATTTATTTTTTTGTCCTTTGACGAAAAATTTTACGCCACCCCCCCTGTGAAAATTCGCAAAAAATGAAAAGTGGTCCTACGCTGATGAAACTGAACCACCTGATAGATAATTTTACGTAGAATCGACCGGTGAAAAGCACACATCGCTATCTCTAATAGTTTTTGAAATATTAGCGAAAATTTTTTATCGTTTTGGATTTTTTGATTTTTTCGAATTTTCAAAAGCTCATATCTCGGCAACTAGACGTTTTATCGAAGTTTTGCGGCCAGATTCCGAAAATACGCGTTTCGGAGCACCAAATATCCCGAAATCAGCGATATTTATTTTTTTGTCATTTGTCGAAAAAGTTTACGTCACCCCCCCCTGTGAAAATTCGGAAAAAATGAAAAGTGGTCCTACGGTGATGAAACTGAACCACCTGATAGATAATTTTACGTAGAATCGACCGGTGAAAAGCACACATCGCTATCTCTAATAGTTTTTGAAATATTCGCGAAAAATGTTTATCATTTTGGATTTTTTGATATTTTCGAATTTTCAAAAGCTCATATCTCGACAACTAGACGTTTTATCAAAGTTTTGCGGCCAGATTCGGAAAGTACGCTTTTCGGAGCACCAAATATCCCGAAATCAGCGATATTTATTTTTTGTCATTTGTCGAAAAATGTTAAGCCTTGTGAAAATTTGCAAATAATGGAAAGTTGTCCTACGGTGATGAAACTGAATTACCTGATAGATAATTTTACGTAGAATCGACCGGTGAAAAGCACACATCGCTATCTCTAATAGCTTTTGAAATATTCGCGAAAAATGTTTATCGTTTTGGATTTTTTGATTTTTTCGAATTTTCAAAAGCTCATATCTCGGCAACTAGACGTTTTATCGAAGTTTTGCCTCCAGATTCGGAAAGTACGCGTTTCGGAGCACCAAATATCCCGAAATCAGCGATATTTATTTTTTGTCATTTGTCGAAAAATGTTAAGCCTTGTGAAAATTTGCAAAAAATCTATAGTGGTCCTACGGTGATGAAACTGAACGACCTGATAGATAATTTTACGTAGAATCGACTGACAAAAAGCACACATCGCTATCTCTAATAGATTTTGAAATATTCGCGAAAAATATTTTTCGATTTTTTCGAATTTTCAAAAGCTCATATCTCGGCAACTAGATGTTTTATCGAAGTTTTGCGGCCAGATTCGGAAAGTACGCGTTTCGGAGCACCAAATATAACGAAATCAGCGATATTTATTTTTTGTCATTTGTCGAAAAATTTTACGCCACCCCCCCCTGTGAAAATTCGCAAAAAATGAAAAGTTGTCCTACGGTGATGAAACTGAACCACCTGATAGATAATTTTACGTAGAATCGACCGGTAAAAAGCACACATCGCTATCTCTAATAGTTTTTGAAATATTCGCGAAAAATGTTTATCGTTTTGGGTTTTTTGACTTTTTCGAATTTTCAAAGGCTCATATCTCGGCAACTAGACGTTTTATCGAAGTTTTGCGGCCAGATTCGGAAAATACGCGTTTCGGAGCACCAAATATCCCGAAATCAGCGATATTTATTTTTTGTCATTTGTCGAAAAATTTTAAGTCCTGTGAAAATTTGCAAAAAATCTATAGTGGTCCTACGGTTATGAAACTGAACCACCTGATAGATAATTTTACGTAGAATCGACCGGTAAAAAGCACACATCGCTATCTCTAATAGTTTTTGAAATATTCGCGAAAAATATTTATCGTTTTGGATTTTTTGACTTTTTCGAATTTTCAAAAGCTCATATCTCGGCAACTAGACGTTTTATCGAAGTTTTGCGGACAGATTCGGAAAGTACGCGTTTCGGAGCACCAAATATCCCGAAATCAGCGATATTTATTTTTTTGTCCCTTGTCGAAAAATTTTACGCCACCCCCCTGTGAAAATTCGCAAAAAATGAAAAGTGGTCCTACGCTGATGAAACTGAACCACCTGATAGATAATTTTACGTAGAATCGACCGGTGAAAAGCACACATCGCTATCTCTAATAGTTTTTGAAATATTCGCGAAAAATATTTATCGTTTTGGATTTTTTGATTTTTTCGAATTTTCAAAAGCTCATATCTCGGCAACTAGACGTTTTATCGAAGTTTTGCGGCCAGATTCGGAAAGTACGCGTTTCGGAGCACCAAATATCCCGAAATCAGCGATATTTATTTTTTTGTCAATTGTCGGAAAATTTTACGCCAACCCTCCTGTGAAAATTCGCAAAAATTTAAAAGTGGTCCTACGGTCATAAAACTGAACCACCTGATAGATAATTTTACGTAGAATCGACCGGAGAAAAGCACATACCGCTTTCTCTAATAGCTTTTGAAATATTCGCGAAAAATGTTTATCGTTTTGGATTTTTTGATTTTTTCGAATTTTCAAAAGCTCATATCTCGGCAACTAGACGTTTTATCGAAGTTTTGCGGCCAGATTCGGAAAGTACGCGTTTCGGAGCACCAAATATCCCGAAATCAGCGATATTTATTTTTTTGTCCTTTGTCGAAAAATTTTACGCCACCCCCCCCTGTGAAAATTCGCAAAAAATGAAAAGTGGTCCTACGCTGATGAAACTGAACCACCTGATAGATAATTTTACGTAGAATCGACCGGTGAAAAGCACACATCGCTATCTCTAATAGTTTTTGAAATATTAGCGAAAAATTTTTATCGTTTTGGATTTTTTGATTTTTTCGAATTTTCAAAAGCTTATCTCGGCAACTAGACGTTTTATCGAAGTTTTGCGGCCAGATTCGGAAAGTACGCGTTTCGGAGCACCAAATATCCCGAAATCAGCGATATTTATTTTTTTGTCATTTGTCGAAAAATTTTACGTCACCCCCCCCCCCCCCCTGTGAAAATTCGGACAAAATGAAAAGTGGTACTACGATGATGAAGCTGAACCACCTGATAGATAATTTTACGTAGAATCGACCGGTGAAAAGCACACATCGCTATCTCTAATAGTTTTTGAAATATTCGCGAAAAATGTTTGTCATTTTGGATTTTTTGATATTTTCGAATTTTCAAAAGCTCATATCTCGACAACTAGACGTTTTATCAAAGTTTTGCGGCCAGATTCGGAAAGTACGCGTTTCGGAGCACCAAATATCCCGAAATCAGCGATATTTATTTTTTTGTCATTTGTCGGAAAAATTTACGTCACCCCCCCCCCCCCGCCCCCTGTGAAAATTCGGACAAAATGAAAAGTGGTCCTACGGTGATGAAACTGAACCACCTGATAGATAATTTTACGTAGAATCGACCTGTGAAAAGCACACATCGCTATCTCTAATAGTTTTTGAAATATTCGTGATAAATTTTTATCGCTTTGGATTTTTTGATTTTTTCGAACTTTCAAAAGCTCATATCTCGGCAACTAGACGTTTTATCGAAGTTTTGCGGCCAGATTTGGAAAGTACACGTTTCGGAGCACCAAATATCCCGAAATCAGCGATATTTATTTTTTGTCATTTGTCGAAAAATGTTAAGCCTTGTGAAAATTTGCAAATAATGGAAAGTTGTCGTACGGTGATGAAACTGAATTACTTGATAGATAATTTTACGTAGAAGCGCCCGGTGAAAAGCACACATCGCTATCTCTAATAGTTTTTGAAATATTCGCGAAAATTTTTTATCATTTTGGATTTTTTGATTTTTTCGAATTTTCAAAAGCTCATATCTCGACAACTAGACGTTTTATCAAAGTTTTGCGGCTAGATTCGGAAAGTACGCGTTTCGGAGCACCAAATATCCCGGAATCAGCAATATTTATTTCTTGTCATTTGTCGAAAAATTTTAAGGCCTGTGAAACTTTGCAAAAAATGGAAAGTGGACCTACGGTGATGAAACTGAACCTCCTGATAGATAATTTTACGTAGAATCGACCGGTGAAAAGCACACATCGCTATCTCTAATAGTTTTTGAAATATTCGCGAAAAATGTTTATCATTTTGGATTTTTTGATATTTTCGAATTTTCAAAAGCTCATATCTCGGCAACTGGACGTTTTATCGAAGTTTTGCGGCCAGATTCGGAAAGTACGCGTTTCGGAGCACCAAATATCCCGAAATCAGCGACATTTATTTTTTTGTCATTTGTCGAAAAATATTAAGGCCTGTGAAAATTTGCAAAAAATCTAAAGTGGTCCTACGGTGATGAAACTGAACCACCTGATAGATTATTTTACGTAGAATCGACTGGCAAAAAGCACACATCGCTATCTCTAATAGATTTTGAAATATTCGCGAAAAATATTTTTCGATTTTTTTGAATTTTCAAAAGCTCATATATCGGCAACTAGACGTTTTATCGAAGTTTTGCCGCCAGATTCGCAAAGTACGCGTTTCGGAGCACCAAATATTCCGAAATCAGCGATATTTATTTTTTTGTCATTTGTCGAAAAATTTTAAGCCCCCCCCCCCCTGTGAAAATTCGCAAAAAATGAAAAGTGGTCCTACGGTGATGAAACTGAACCACCTGATAGATAATTTTACGTAGAATCGACTGGTGAAAAGCACACATCGCTATCTCTAATAGTTTTTGAAATATTCGCGAAAAATGTTTTTCGATTTTTTCGAATTTTCAAAAGCTCATATCTCGGCAACTAGACGTTATATCAAAGTTTTGCGGCCAGATTCGGAAAGTACGCGTTTCGGAGCACCAAATATCCCGAAATCAGCGATATTTATTTTTTTGTCCTTTGACGAAAAATTTTACGCCACCCCCCCTGTGAAAATTCGCAAAAAATGAAAAGTGGTCCTACGCTGATGAAACTGAACCACCTGATAGATAATTTTACGTAGAATCGACCGGTGAAAAGCACACATCGCTATCTCTAATAGTTTTTGAAATATTAGCGAAAATTTTTTATCGTTTTGGATTTTTTGATTTTTTCGAATTTTCAAAAGCTCATATCTCGGCAACTAGACGTTTTATCGAAGTTTTGCGGCCAGATTCCGAAAATACGCGTTTCGGAGCACCAAATATCCCGAAATCAGCGATATTTATTTTTTTGTCATTTGTCGAAAAAGTTTACGTCACCCCCCCCTGTGAAAATTCGGAAAAAATGAAAAGTGGTCCTACGGTGATGAAACTGAACCACCTGATAGATAATTTTACGTAGAATCGACCGGTGAAAAGCACACATCGCTATCTCTAATAGTTTTTGAAATATTCGCGAAAAATGTTTATCATTTTGGATTTTTTGATATTTTCGAATTTTCAAAAGCTCATATCTCGACAACTAGACGTTTTATCAAAGTTTTGCGGCCAGATTCGGAAAGTACGCTTTTCGGAGCACCAAATATCCCGAAATCAGCGATATTTATTTTTTGTCATTTGTCGAAAAATGTTAAGCCTTGTGAAAATTTGCAAATAATGGAAAGTTGTCCTACGGTGATGAAACTGAATTACCTGATAGATAATTTTACGTAGAATCGACCGGTGAAAAGCACACATCGCTATCTCTAATAGCTTTTGAAATATTCGCGAAAAATGTTTATCGTTTTGGATTTTTTGATTTTTTCGAATTTTCAAAAGCTCATATCTCGGCAACTAGACGTTTTATCGAAGTTTTGCCTCCAGATTCGGAAAGTACGCGTTTCGGAGCACCAAATATCCCGAAATCAGCGATATTTATTTTTTGTCATTTGTCGAAAAATGTTAAGCCTTGTGAAAATTTGCAAATAATGGAAAGTTGTCCTACGGTGATGAAACTGAATTACCTGATAGATAATTTTACGTAGAATCGACCGGTGAAAAGCACACATCGCTATCTCTAATAGTTTTTGAAATATTCGCGAAAAATGTTTATCATTTTGGATTTTTTGATATTTTCGAATTTTCAAAAGCTCATATCTCGACAACTAGACGTTTTATCAAAGTTTTGCGGCCAGATTCGGAAAGTACGCGTTTCGGAGCACCAAATATCCCGAAATCAGCGATATTTATTTCTTGTCAGTTGTCGAAAAATTTTAAGGCCTGTGAAAATTTGCAAAAAATGGAAAGTGGTCCTACGGTGATGAAACTGAACCTCCTGATAGATAATTTTACGTAGAATCGACCGGTGAAAAGCACACATCGCTATCTCTAATAGTTTTTGAAATATTCGCGAAAAATGTTTATCGTTTTAGATTTTTTGACTTTTTCGAATTTTCAAAAGCTCATATCTCGGCAACTAGACGTTTTATCGAAGTTTTGCGGCCAGATTCGGAAAATACGCGTTTCGGGGCACCAAATATCCCGAAATCAGCGATATTTATTTTTTGTCATTTGTCGAAAAATTTTAAGTCCTGTGAAAATTTGCAAAAAATCTATAGTGGTCCTACGGTTATGAAACTGAACCACCTGATAGATAATTTTACGTAGAATTGACTGGCAAAAAGCACACATCGCTATCTCTAATAGATTTTGAAATATTCGCGAAAAATATTTTTCGATTTTTTCGAATTTTCAAAAGCTCATATCTCGGCAACTAGACGTTTTATCGAAGTTTTGCCTCCAGATTCGGAAAGTACGCGTTTCGGAGCACCAAATATCCCGAAATCAGCGATATTTATTTTTTGTCCTTTGTCGAAAAATTTTACGACACCCCCCCTGTGAAAATTCGCAAAAAATGAAAAGTGGTCCTACGCTGATGAAACTGAACCACCTGATAGATAATTTTACGTAGAATCGACCGGTGATAAAGCACACATCGCTATCTCTAATAGTTTTTGAAATATTAGCGAAAAATTTTTATCGTTTTGGATTTTTTGATTTTTTCGAATTTTCAAAAGCTCATATCTCGGCAACTAGACGTTTTATCGAAGTTTTGCGGCCAGATTCGGAAAGTACGCGTTTCGGAGCACCAAATATCCCGAAACCAGCAATATTTATTTCTTGTCATTTGTCGAAAAATTTTAAGGCCTGTGAAAATTTGCAAAAAATGGAAAGTGGTCCTACGGTGATGAAACTGAACCTCCTGATAGATAATTTTACGTAGAATCGACCGGTGAAAAGCACACATCGCTCTCTCTAATAGTTTTTGAAATATTCGCGAAAAATATTTATCGTTTTGGATTTTTTGATTTTTTCGAATTTTCAATAGCTCATATCTCGGCAACTAGACGTTTTATCGAAGTTTTGCGGCCAGATTCCGAAAATACGCGTTTCGAAGCACCAAATATCCCGAAATCAGCGATATTTATTTTTTTGTCATTTGTCGAAAAATTTTACATCACCCCCCCCCACCCCTGTGAAAATTCGGAAAAAATGAAAAGTGGTCCTACGGTGATGAAACTGAACCACCTGATAGATAATTTTACGTAGAATCGACCGGTGAAAAGCACACATCGCTATCTCTAATAGTTTTTGAAATATTCGCGAAAAATGTTTATCGTTTTGGATTTTTTGACTTTTTCGAATTTTCAAAAGCTCATATCTCGGCAACTAGACGTTTTATCGAAGTTTTGCGGCCAGATTCGGAAAGTACGCGTTTCGGAGCACCAAATATCCCGAAATCAGCAATATTTATTTTTTTGTCATTTGTCGGAAAATTTTACGCCACCTCCCCCTGTGAAAATTCGCAAAAATTTAAGAGTGGTCCTACGGTGATAAAACTGAACCACCTGATAGATAATTTTACGTAGAATCGACCGGAGAAAAGCACATACCGCTTTCTCTAATAGCTTTTGAAATATTCGCGAAAAATGTTTATCGTTTTGGATTTTTTGATTTTTTCGAATTTTCAAAAGCTCATATCTCGGCAACTAGACGTTTTATCGAAGTTTTGCGGCCAGATTCGGAAAGTACGCGTTTCGGAGCACCAAATATCCCGAAATCAGCGATATTTATTTTTTTGTCCTTTGTCGAAAAATTTTACGACACCCCCCCTGTGAAAATTCGCAAAAAATGAAAAGTGGTCCTACGCTGATGAAACTGAACCACCTGATAGATAATTTTACGTAGAATCGACCGGTGAAAAGCACACATCGCTTTCTCTAATAGTTTTTGAAATATTAGCGAAAAATTTTTATCGTTTTGGATTTTTTGATTTTTTCGAATTTTCAAAAGCTCATATCTCGGCAACTAGACGTTTTATCGAAGTTTTGCGGCCAGATTCCGAAAATACGCGTTTCGGAGCACCAAATATCCCGAAATCAGCGATATTTATTTTTTTGTCATTTGTCGAAAAAGTTTACGTCACCCCCCCCCCCCCCTGTGAAAATTCGGAAAAAATGAAAAGTGGTCCTATGGTGATGAAACTGAACCACCTGATAGATAATTTTACGTAGAATCGACCGGTGAAAAGCACACATCGCTATCTCTAATAGTTTTTGAAATATTCCCGAAAAATGTTTATCGTTTTGGATTTTTTGATATTTTCGAATTTTCAAAAGCTCATATCTCGGCAAACTAGACGTTTTATCGAAGTTTTGCGGACAGATTCGGAAAGTACGCGTTTCGGAGCACCAAATATCCCGAAATCAGCGATATTTATTTTTTTGTCCCTTGTCGAAAAATTTTAAGGCCTGTGAAAATTTGCAAAAAATCTATAGTGGTCCTACGGTGATGAAACTGAACCACCTGATAGATAATTTTACGTAGAATCGACTGGCAAAAAGCACACATCGCTATCTCTAATAGTTTTTGAAATATTCGCGAAAAATGTTTATCGTTTTGGATTTTTTGACTTTTTCGAATTTTCAAAAGCTCATATCTCGGCAACTAGACGTTTTATCGAAGTTTTGCGGACAGATTCGGAAAGTACGCGTTTCGGAGCACCAAATATCCCGAAATCAGCGATATTTATTTTTTTGTCCCTTGTCGAAAAATTTTAAGGCCTGTGAAAATTTGCAAAAAATCTATAGTGGTCCTACGGTGATGAAACTGAACCACCTGATAGATAATTTTACGTAGAATCGACTGGTGAAAAGCACACATCGCTATCTCTAATAGTTTTTGAAATATTCGCGAAAAATATTTATCGTTTTGGAATTTTTGATTTTTTCGAATTTTCATAACTCATATCTCGACAACCAGACGTTTTATCGAAGTTTTGCGGACAGATTCGGAAAGTACGCGTTTCGGAGCACCAAATATCCCGAAATCAGCGATATTTAATTTTTGTCATTTGTCGAAAAATTTTACGCCACCCCCCCCTGTGAAAATTCGCAAAAAATGAAAAGTTGTCCTACGGTGATGAAACTGAACCACCTGATAGATAATTTTACGTAGAATCGACCGGTAAAAAGCACACATCGCTATCTCTAATAGTTTTTGAAATATTCGCGAAAAATGTTTTTCGTTTTGGATTTTTTGACTTTTTCGAATTTTCAAAAGCTCATATCTCGGCAACTAGACGTTTTATCGAAGTTTTGCGGCCAGATTCGGAAAATACGCGTTTCGGAGCACCAAATATCCCGAAATCAGCGATATTTATTTTTTGTCATTTGTCGAAAAATTTTAAGTCCTGTGAAAATTCGCAAAAAATGAAAAGTGGTCCTACGCTGATGAAACTGAACCACCTGATAGATAATTTTACGTAGAATCGACCGGTGAAAAGCACACATCGCTATCTCTAATAGTTTTTGAAATATTAGCGAAAAATTTTTATCGTTTTGGATTTTTTGATTTTTTTGAATTTTCAAAAGCTCATATCTCGGCAACTAGACGTTTTATCGAAGTTTTGCGGTCAGATTCGGAAAGTACGCGTTTTGGAGCACCAAATATTCCCAAATCAGCGATATTTATTTTTTTGTCATTTGTCGAAAAATTTTAAGCCCCCCCCCTGTGAAAATTCGCAAAAAATGAAAAGTGGTCCTACGGTGATGAAACTGAACCACCTGATAGATAATTTTACGTAGAATCGACTGGTGAAAAGCACACATCGCTATCTCTAATAGTTTTTGAAATATTCGCGAAAAATGTTTTTCGATTTTTTCGAATTTTCAAAAGCTCATATCTCGGCAACTAGACGTTATATCAAAGTTTTGCGGCCAGATTCGGAAAGTACGCGTTTCGGAGCACCAAATATCCCGAAATCAGCGATATTTATTTTTTGTCATTTGTCGAAAAATTTTAAGCCCCCCCCCCCTGTGAAAATTCGCAAAAAATGAAAAGTGGTCCTACGGTGATGAAACTGAACCACCTGATAGATAATTTTACGTAGAATCGACCGGTGAAAAGCACACATCGCTATCTCTAATAGTTTTTGAAATATTCGCGAAAAATGTTTATCGTTTTGAATTGTTTGATTTTTTCGAATTTTCAAAAGCTCATATCTCGGCAGCTAAACGTTTTATCGAAGTTTTGCGGCCAGATTTGGAAAGTACGCGTTTCGGAGCACCAAATATCCCGAAATCAGCGATATTTATTTTTTTGTCATTTGTCGAAAAAGTTTACGTCACCCCCCCCACCTGTGAAAATTCGGAAAAAATGAAAAGTGATCCTACGGTGATGAAACTGAACCACCTGATAGATAATTTTACGTAGAATCGACCGGTGAAAAGCACACATCGCTATCTCTAATAGTTTTTGAAATATTCCCGAAAAATGTTTATCGTTTTGGATTTTTTGATATTTTCGAATTTTCAAAAGCTCATATCTCGACAACTAGACGTTTTATCAAAGTTTTGCGGCCAGATTCGGAAAGTACGCGTTTCGGAGCACCAAATATCCCGAAATCAGCGATATTTATTTCTTGTCATTTGTCGAAAAATTTTAAGGCCAGTGAAAATTTGCAAAAAATGGAATGTGGTCCTACGGTGATGAAACTGAACCTCCTGATAGATAATTTTACGTAGAATCGACCGGTGAAAAGCACACATCGCTATCTCTAATAGTTTTTGAAATATTCGCGAAAAATGTTTATCGTTTTGGATTTTTTTATTTTTTCGAATTTTCAAAAGCTCATATCTCGGTAACTAGACGCTTTATCGAAGTTTTGCGGCCAGATTCGGAAAGTACGCGTTTCGGAGCACCAAATATCCCGAAATCAGCGATATTTATTTTTTTGTCCTTTGTCGAAAAATTTTACGCCACCCCCCCTGTGAAAATTCGCAAAAAATGAAAAGTGGTCCTACGCTGATGAAACTGAACCACCTGATAGATAATTTTACGTAGAATCGACCGGTGAAAAGCACACATCGCTATCTCTAATAGTTTTTGAAATATTAGCGAAAAATTTTTATCGTTTTGGATTTTTTGATTTTTTCGAATTTTCAAAAGCTCATATCTCGGCAACTAGACGTTTTATCGAAGTTTTGCGGCCAGATTCGGAAAATACGCGTTTCGGAGCACCAAATATCCCGAAATCAGCGATATTTATTTTTTGTCATTTGTCAAAAAATTTTAAGTCCTGTGAAAATTTGCAAAAAATCTATAGTGGTCCTACGGTTATGAAACTGAACCACCTGATAGATAATTTTACGTAGAATCGACTGGCAAAAAGCACACATCGCTATCTCTAATAGTTTTTGAAATATTCGCGAAAAATGTTTATCGTTTTGGATTTTTTGACTTTTTCGAATTTTCAAAAGCTCATATCTCGGCAACTAGACGTTTTATCGAAGTTTTGCGGACAGATTCGGAAAGTACGCGTTTCGGAGCACCAAATATCCCGAAATCAGCGATATTTATTTTTTTGTCCCTTGTCGAAAAATTTTAAGGCCTGTGAAAATTTGCAAAAAATGGAAAGTGGTCCTACGGTGATGAAACTGAACCTCCTGATAGATAATTTTACGTAGAATCGACCGGTGAAAAGCACACATCGCTCTCTCTAATAGTTTTTGAAATATTCGCGAAAAATATTTATCGTTTTGGATTTTTTGATTTTTTCGAATTTTCAAAAGCTCATATCTCGGCAACTAGACGTTTTGTCGAAGTTTTGCGGCCAGATTCGGAAAGTACGCGTTTCGGAGCACCAAATATCCCGAAATCAGCGATATTTATTTTTTGTCATTTGTCGAAAAATTTTAAGTCTTGTGAAAATTTGCAAAAAATCTATAGTGGTCCTACGGTGATGAAACTGAACGACCTGATAGATAATTTTACGTAGAATCGACTGGCAAAAAGCACACATCGCTATCTCTAAAAGATTTTGAAATATTCGCGAAAAATATTTTTCGATTTTTTCGAATTTTCAAAAGCTCATATCTCGGCAACTAGATGTTTTATCGAAGTTTTGCGGCCAGATTCGGAAAGTACGCGTTTCGGAGCACCAAATATCCCGAAATCAGCGATATTTATTTTTTGTCATTTGTCGAAAAATTTTACGCCATCCCCCCCTGTGAAAATTCGCAAAAAATGAAAAGTTGTCCTACGGTGATGAAACTGAACCACCTGATAGATAATTTTACGTAGAATCGACCGGTAAAAAGCACACATCGCTATCTCTAATAGTTTTTGAAATATTCGCGAAAAATGTTTATCGTTTTGGATTTTTTGACTTTTTCGAATTTTCAAAAGCTCATATCTCGGCAACTAGACGTTTTATCGAAGTTTTGCGGCCAGATTCGGAAAATACGCGTTTCGGAGCACCAAATATCCCGAAATCAGCGATATTTATTTTTTGTCATTTGTCGAAAAATTTTAAGTCCTGTGAAAATTTGCAAAAAATCTATAGTGGTCCTACGGTTATGAAACTGAACCACCTGATAGATAATTTTACGTAGAATCGACCGGTAAAAAGCACACATCGCTATCTCTAATAGTTTTTGAAATATTCGCGAAAAATGTTTATCGTTTTGGATTTTTTGACTTTTTCGAATTTTCAAAAGCTCATATCTCGGCAACTAGACGTTTTATCGAAGTTTTGCGGCCAGATTCGGAAAGTACGCGTTTCGGAGCACCAAATATCCCGAAATCAGCAATATTTATTTCTTGTCATTTGTCGAAAAATTATAAGGCCTGTGAAAATTTGCAAAAAATGGAAAGTGGTCCTACGGTGATGAAACTGAACCACCTGATAGATAATTTTACGTAGAATCGACAGGTGAAATGCACACATCGCTCTCTCTAATAGTTTTTGAAATATTCGCGAAAAATATTTATCGTTTTGGATTTTTTGATTTTTTCGAATTTTCAAAAGGTCATATCTCGGCAACTAGACGTTTTATCGAAGTTTTGCGGCCAGATTCGGAAAGTACGCGTTTCGGAGCACCAAATATCCCGAAATCAGCGATATTTATTTTTTTGTCAATTGTCGGAAAATTTTACGTCACCCCCCCCCCCCCCGCCCCCTGTGAAAATTCGGACAAAATGAAAAGTGGTCCTACGGTGATGAAACTGAACCACCTGATAGATAATTTTACGTAGAATCGACCTGTGAAAAGCACACATCGCTATCTCTAATAGTTTTTGAAATATTCGTGATAAATTTTTATCGCTTTGGATTTTTTGATTTTTTCGAACTTTCAAAAGCTCATATCTCGGCAACTAGACGTTTTATCGAAGTTTTGCGGCCAGATTCGGAAAGTACGCGTTTCGGAGCACCAAATATCCCGAAATCAGCGATATTTATTTTTTTGTCATTTGTCGAAAAATTTTACGCCACCCCCCCCCCCCCCCCCCTGTGAAAATTCGGACAAAATGAAAAGTGGTACTACGATGATGAAGCTGAACCACCTGATAGATAATTTTACGTAGAATCGACCGGTGAAAAGCACACATCGCTATCTCTAATAGTTTTTGAAATATTCGCGAAAAATGTTTGTCATTTTGGATTTTTTGATATTTTCGAATTTTCAAAAGCTCATATCTCGACAACTAGACGTTTTATCAAAGTTTTGCGGCCAGATTCGGAAAGTACGCGTTTCGGAGCACCAAATATCCCGAAATCAGCGATATTTATTTTTTTGTCATTTGTCGGAAAATTTTACGTCACCCCCCCCCCCGCCCCCTGTGAAAATTCGGACAAAATGAAAAGTGGTCCTACGGTGATGAAACTGAACCACCTGATAGATAATTTTACGTAGAATCGACCTGTGAAAAGCACACATCGCTATCTCTAATAGTTTTTGAAATATTCGTGATAAATTTTTATCGCTTTGGATTTTTTGATTTTTTCGAACTTTCAAAAGCTCATATCTCGGCAACTAGACGTTTTATCGAAGTTTTGCGGCCAGATTTGGAAAGTACACGTTTCGGAGCACCAAATATCCCGAAATCAGCGATATTTATTTTTTGTCATTTGTCGAAAAATGTTAAGCCTTGTGAAAATTTGCAAATAATGGAAAGTTGTCGTACGGTGATGAAACTGAATTACTTGATAGATAATTTTACGTAGAAGCGCCCGGTGAAAAGCACACATCGCTATCTCTAATAGTTTTTGAAATATTCGCGAAAATTTTTTATCATTTTGGATTTTTTGATTTTTTCGAATTTTCAAAAGCTCATATCTCGACAACTAGACGTTTTATCAAAGTTTTGCGGCTAGATTCGGAAAGTACGCGTTTCGGAGCACCAAATATCCCGGAATCAGCAATATTTATTTCTTGTCATTTGTCGAAAAATTTTAAGGCCTGTGAAACTTTGCAAAAAATGGAAAGTGGACCTACGGTGATGAAACTGAACCTCCTGATAGATAATTTTACGTAGAATCGACCGGTGAAAAGCACACATCGCTATCTCTAATAGTTTTTGAAATATTCGCGGAAAATGTTTATCATTTTGGATTTTTTGATATTTTCGAATTTTCAAAAGCTCATATCTCGGCAACTAGACGTTTTATCGAAGTTTTGCGGCCAGATTCGGAAAGTACGCGTTTCGGAGCACCAAATATCCCGAAATCAGCGACATTTATTTTTTTGTCATTTGTCGAAAAATATTAAGGCCTGTGAAAATTTGCAAAAAATCTAAAGTGGTCCTACGGTGATGAAACTGAACCACCTGATAGATTATTTTACGTAGAATCGACTGGCAAAAAGCACACATCGCTATCTCTAATAGATTTTGAAATATTCGCGAAAAATATTTTTCGATTTTTTTGAATTTTCAAAAGCTCATATATCGGCAACTAGACGTTTTATCGAAGTTTTGCCGCCAGATTCGCAAAGTACGCGTTTCGGAGCACCAAATATTCCGAAATCAGCGATATTTATTGTTTTGTCATTTGTCGAAAAATTTTAAGCCCCCCCCCCTGTGAAAATTCGCAAAAAATGAAAAGTGGTCCTACGGTGATGAAACTGAACCACCTGATAGATAATTTTACGTAGAATCGACTGGTGAAAAGCACACATCGCTATCTCTAATAGTTTTTGAAATATTCGCGAAAAATGTTTTTCGATTTTTTCGAATTTTCAAAAGCTCATATCTCGGCAACTAGACGTTATATCAAAGTTTTGCGGCCAGATTCGGAAAGTACGCGTTTCGGAGCACCAAATATCCCGAAATCAGCAATATTTATTTCTTGCCATTTGTCGAAAAATTTTAAGGCCTGTGAAAATTTGCAAAAAATGGAAAGTGGTCCTACGGTGATGAAACTGAACCTCCTGATAGATAATATTACGTAGAATCGACCGGTGAAAAGCACACATCGCTCTCTCTAATAGTTTTTGAAATATTCGCGAAAAATATTTATCGTTTTGGATTTTTTGATTTTTTCGAATTTTCAAAAGCTCATATCTCGGCAACTAGACGTTTTATCGAAGTTTTGCGGCCAGATTCGGAAAGTACGCGTTTCGGAGCACCAAATATCCCGAAATCAGTGATATTTATTTTTTTGTCATTTGTCGAAAAATTTTACGCCACCCCCCCCCTGTGAAAATTCGCAAAAATTTAAAAGTGGTCCTACGGTGATAAAACTGAACCACCTGATAGATAATTTTACGTAGAATCGACCGGAGAAAAGCACATACCGCTTTCTCTAATAGCTTTTGAAATATTCGCGAAAAATGTTTATCGTTTTGGATTTTTTTATTTTTTCGAATTTTCAAAAGCTCATATTTCGGCAACTAGACTTTTTATCGAAGTTTTGCGGCCAGATTCGGAAAGTACGCGTTTCGGAGCACCAAATATCCCGAAATCAGCGATATTTATTTTTTTGTCATTTGTCGAAAAAGTTTACGTCACCCCCCCCCCCCTGTGAAAATTCGGAAAAAATGAAAAGTGGTCCTACGGTGATGAAACTGAACCACCTGATAGATAATTTTACGTAGAATCGACCGGTGAAAAGCACACATCGCTATCTCTAATAGTTTTTGAAATATTCGCGAAAAATGTTTATCATTTTGGATTTTTTGATATTTTCGAATTTTCAAAAGCTCATATCTCGACAACTAGACGTTTTATCAAAGTTTTGCGGCCAGATTCGGAAAGTACGCTTTTCGGAGCACCAAATATCCCGAAATCAGCGATATTTATTTTTTGTCATTTGTCGAAAAATGTTAAGCCTTGTGAAAATTTGCAAATAATGGAAAGTTGTCCTACGGTGATGAAACTGAATTACCTGATAGATAATTTTACGTAGAATCGACCGGTGAAAAGCACACATCGCTATCTCTAATAGCTTTTGAAATATTCGCGAAAAATGTTTATCGTTTTGGATTTTTTGATTTTTTCGAATTTTCAAAAGCTCATATCTCGGCAACTAGACGTTTTATCGAAGTTTTGCCTCCAGATTCGGAAAGTACGCGTTTCGGAGCACCAAATATCCCGAAATCAGCGATATTTATTTTTTGTCATTTGTCGAAAAATGTTAAGCCTTGTGAAAATTTGCAAATAATGGAAAGTTGTCCTACGGTGATGAAACTGAATTACCTGATAGATAATTTTACGTAGAATCGACCGGTGAAAAGCACACATCGCTATCTCTAATAGTTTTTGAAATATTCGCGAAAAATGTTTATCATTTTGGATTTTTTGATATTTTCGAATTTTCAAAAGCTCATATCTCGACAACTAGACGTTTTATCAAAGTTTTGCGGCCAGATTCGGAAAGTACGCGTTTCGGAGCACCAAATATCCCGAAATCAGCGATATTTATTTCTTGTCATTTGTCGAAAAATTTTAAGGCCTGTGAAAATTTGCAAAAAATGGAAAGTGGTCCTACGGTGATGAAACTGAACCTCCTGATAGATAATTTTACGTAGAATCGACCGGTGAAAAGCACACATCGCTATCTCTAATAGTTTTTGAAATATTCGCGAAAAATGTTTATCGTTTTAGATTTTTTGACTTTTTCGAATTTTCAAAAGCTCATATCTCGGCAACTAGACGTTTTATCGAAGTTTTGCGGCCAGATTCGGAAAATACGCGTTTCGGGGCACCAAATATCCCGAAATCAGCGATATTTATTTTTTGTCATTTGTCGAAAAATTTTAAGTCCTGTGAAAATTTGCAAAAAATCTATAGTGGTCCTACGGTTATGAAACTGAACCACCTGATAGATAATTTTACGTAGAATTGACTGGCAAAAAGCACACATCGCTATCTCTAATAGATTTTGAAATATTCGCGAAAAATATTTTTCGATTTTTTCGAATTTTCAAAAGCTCATATCTCGGCAACTAGACGTTTTATCGAAGTTTTGCCTCCAGATTCGGAAAGTACGCGTTTCGGAGCACCAAATATCCCGAAATCAGCGATATTTATTTTTTGTCCTTTGTCGAAAAATTTTACGCCACCCCCCCCCTGTGAAAATTCGCAAAAAATGAAAAGTGGTCCTACGCTGATGAAACTGAACCACCTGATAGATAATTTTACGTAGAATCGACCGGTGATAAAGCACACATCGCTATCTCTAATAGTTTTTGAAATATTAGCGAAAAATTTTTATCGTTTTGGATTTTTTGATTTTTTCGAATTTTCAAAAGCTCATATCTCGGCAACTAGACGTTTTATCGAAGTTTTGCGACCAGATTCGGAAAGTACGCGTTTCGGAGCACCAAATATCCCGAAACCAGCAATATTTATTTCTTGTCATTTGTCGAAAAATTTTAAGGCCTGTGAAAATTTGCAAAAAATGGAAAGTGGTCCTACGGTGATGAAACTGAACCTCCTGATAGATAATTTTACGTAGAATCGACCGGTGAAAAGCACACATCGCTCTCTCTAATAGTTTTTGAAATATTCGCGAAAAATATTTATCGTTTTGGATTTTTTGATTTTTTCGAATTTTCAAAAGCTCATATCTCGGCAACTAGACGTTTTATCGAAGTTTTGCGGCCAGATTCCGAAAATACGCGTTTCGAAGCACCAAATATCCCGAAATCAGCGATATTTATTTTTTTGTCATTTGTCGAAAAATTTTACATCACCCCCCCCCTCCCCTGTGAAAATTCGGAAAAAATGAAAAGTGGTCCTACGGTGATGAAACTGAACCACCTGATAGATAATTTTACGTAGAATCGACCGGTGAAAAGCACACATCGCTATCTCTAATAGTTTTTGAAATATTCGCGAAAAATGTTTATCGTTTTGGATTTTTTGACTTTTTCGAATTTTCAAAAGCTCATATCTCGGCAACTAGACGTTTTATCGAAGTTTTGCGGCCAGATTCGGAAAGTACGCGTTTCGGAGCACCAAATATCCCGAAATCAGCAATAATTATTTTTTTGTCATTTGTCGGAAAATTTTACGCCACCTCCCCCTGTGAAAATTCGCAAAAATTTAAGAGTGGTCCTACGGTGATAAAACTGAACCACCTGATAGATAATTTTACGTAGAATCGACCGGAGAAAAGCACATACCGCTTTCTCTAATAGCTTTTGAAATATTCGCGAAAAATGTTTATCGTTTTGGATTTTTTGATTTTTTCGAATTTTCAAAAGCTCATATCTCGGCAACTAGACGTTTTATCGAAGTTTTGCGGCCAGATTCGGAAAGTACGCGTTTCGGAGCACCAAATATCCCGAAATCAGCGATATTTATTTTTTTGTCCTTTGTCGAAAAATTTTACGACACCCCCCCTGTGAAAATTCGCAAAAAATGAAAAGTGGTCCTACGCTGATGAAACTGAACCACCTGATAGATAATTTTACGTAGAATCGACCGGTGAAAAGCACACATCGCTATCTCTAATAGTTTTTGAAATATTAGCGAAAAATTTTTATCGTTTTGGATTTTTTGATTTTTTCGAATTTTCAAAAGCTCATATCTCGGCAACTAGACGTTTTATCGAAGTTTTGCGGCCAGATTCCGAAAATACGCGTTTCGGAGCACCAAATATCCCGAAATCAGCGATATTTATTTTTTTTTCATTTGTCGAAAAAGTTTACGTCACCCCCCCCCCTGTGAAAATTCGGAAAAAATGAAAAGTGGTCCTATGGTGATGAAACTGAACCACCTGATAGATAATTTTACGTAGAATCGACCGGTGAAAAGCACACATCGCTATCTCTAATAGTTTTTGAAATATTCGCGAAAAATGTTTATCATTTTGGATTTTTTGATATTTTCGAATTTTCAAAAGCTCATATCTCGACAACTAGACGTTTTATCAAAGTTTTGCGGCCAGATTCGGAAAGTACGCTTTTCGGAGCACCAAATATCCCGAAATCAGCGATATTTATTTTTTGTCATTTGTCGAAAAATTTTACGCCACCCCCCCCTGTGAAAATTCGCAAAAAATGAAAAGTTGTCCTACGGTGATGAAACTGAACCTCCTGATAGATAATTTTACGTAGAATCGACCGGTAAAAAGCACACATCGCTATCTCTAATAGTTTTTGAAATATTCGCGAAAAATGTTTTTCGTTTTGGATTTTTTGACTTTTTCGAATTTTCAAAAGCTCATATCTCGGCAACTAGACGTTTTATCGAAGTTTTGCGGCCAGATTCGGAAAATACGCGTTTCGGAGCACCAAATATCCCGAAATCAGCGATATTTATTTTTTGTCATTTGTCGAAAAATATTAAGTCCTGAGAAAATTTGCTAAAAATCTATAGTGGTCCTACGGTTATGAAACTGAACCACCTGATAGATAATTGTACGTAGAATCGACTGGCAAAAAGCACACATCGCTATCTCTAATAGTTTTTGAAATATTCGCGAAAAATGTTTATCGTTTTGGATTTTTTGACTTTTTCGAATTTTCAAAAGCTCATATCTCGGCAACTAGACGTTTTATCGAAGTTTTGCGGACAGATTCGGAAAGTACGCGTTTCGGAGCACCAAATATCCCGAAATCAGCGATATTTATTTTTTTGTCCCTTGTCGAAAAATTTTAAGGCCTGTGAAAATTTGCAAAAAATCTATAGTGGTCCTACGGTGATGAAACTGAACCACCTGATAGATAATTTTACGTAGAATCGACTGGTGAAAAGCACACATCGCTATCTCTAATAGTTTTTGAAATATTCGCGAAAAATATTTATCGTTTTGGAATTTTTGATTTTTTCGAATTTTCATAACTCATATCTCGACAACCAGACGTTTTATCGAAGTTTTGCGGACAGATTCGGAAAGTACGCGTTTCGGAGCACCAAATATCCCGAAATCAGCGATATTTAATTTTTGTCATTTGTCGAAAAATTTTACGCCACCCCCCCCTGTGAAAATTCGCAAAAAATGAAAAGTTGTCCTACGGTGATGAAACTGAACCACCTGATAGATAATTTTACGTAGAATCGACCGGTAAAAAGCACACATCGCTATCTCTAATAGTTTTTGAAATATTCGCGAAAAATGTTTTTCGTTTTGGATTTTTTGACTTTTTCGAATTTTCAAAAGCTCATATCTCGGCAACTAGACGTTTTATCGAAGTTTTGCGGCCAGATTCGGAAAATACGCGTTTCGGAGCACCAAATATCCCGAAATCAGCGATATTTATTTTTTGTCATTTGTCGAAAAATTTTAAGTCCTGTGAAAATTCGCAAAAAATGAAAAGTGGTCCTACGCTGATGAAACTGAACCACCTGATAGATAATTTTACGTAGAATCGACCGGTGAAAAGCACACATCGCTATCTCTAATAGTTTTTGAAATATTAGCGAAAAATTTTTATCGTTTTGGATTTTTTGATTTTTTTGAATTTTCAAAAGCTCATATCTCGGCAACTAGACGTTTTATCGAAGTTTTGCGGTCAGATTCGGAAAGTACGCGTTTTGGAGCACCAAATATTCCCAAATCAGCGATATTTATTTTTTTGTCATTTGTCGAAAAATTTTAAGCCCCCCCCCCTGTGAAAATTCGCAAAAAATGAAAAGTGGTCCTACGGTGATGAAACTGAACCACCTGATAGATAATTTTACGTAGAATCGACTGGTGAAAAGCACACATCGCTATCTCTAATAGTTTTTGAAATATTCGCGAAAAATGTTTTTTGATTTTTTCGAATTTTCAAAAGCTCATATCTCGGCAACTAGACGTTATATCAAAGTTTTGCGGCCAGATTCGGAAAGTACGCGTTTCGGAGCACCAAATATCCCGAAATCAGCGATATTTATTTCTTGTCATTTGTCGAAAAATTTTAAGGCCTGTGAAAATTCGCAAAAAATGAAAAGTGGTCCTACGGTGATGAAACTGAACCACCTGATAGATAATTTTACGTAGAATCGACTGGTGAAAAGCACACATCGCTATCTCTAATAGTTTTTGAAATATTCGCGAAAAATGTTTTTCGATTTTTTCGAATTTTCAAAAGCCCATATCTCGGCAACTAGACGTTATATCAAAGTTTTGCGGCCAGATTCGGAAAGTACGCGTTTCGGAGCACCAAATATCCCGAAATCAGCAATATTTATTTCTTGCCATTTGTCGAAATACTTTAAGGCCTGTGAAAATTTGCAAAAAATGGAAAGTGATCCTACGGTGATGAAACTGAACCTCCTGATAGATAATTTTACGTAGAATCGACCGGTGAAAAGCACACATCGCTCTCTCTAATAGTTTTTGAAATATTCGCGAAAAATATTTATCGTTTTGGTTTTTTTGATTTTTTCGAATTTTCAAAAGCTCATATCTCGGCAACTAGACGTTTTATCGAAGTTTTGCGGCCAGATTCGGAAAGTACGCGTTTCGGAGCACCAAATATCCCGAAATCAGCGATATTTATTTTTTTGTCATTTGTCGAAAAATTTTACGCCTCCCCCGCCTGTGAAAATTCGCAAAAATTTAAAAGTGGTCCTACGGTGATAAAACTGAACCACCTGATAGATAATTTTACGTAGAATCGACCGGAGAAAAGCACATACCGCTTTCTCTAATAGCTTTTGAAATATTCGCGAAAAATGTTTATCGTTTTGGATTTTTTTATTTTTTCGAATTTTCAAAAGCTCATATCTCGGCAACTAGACGTTTTATCGAAGTTTTGCGGCCAGATTCGGAAAGTACGCGTTTCGGAGCACCAAATATCCCGAAATCAGCGATATTTATTTTTTTGTCCTTTGTCGAAAAATTTTACGCCACCCCCCCTGTGAAAATTCGCAAAAAATGAAAAGTGGTCCTACGCTGATGAAACTGAACCACCTGATAGATAATTTTACGTAGAATCGACCGGTGAAAAGCACACATCGCTATCTCTAATAGCTTTTGAAATATTCGCGAAAAATGTTTATCGTTTTGGATTTTTTGATTTTTTCGAATTTTCAAAAGCTCATATCTCGGCAACTAGACGTTTTATCGAAGTTTTGCGGCCAGATTCCGAAAATACGCGTTTCGGAGCACCAAATATCCCGAAATCAGCGATATTTATTTTTTTGTCATTTGTCGAAAAAGTTTACGTCACCCCCCTCCCCTGTGAAAATTCGGAAAAAATGAAAAGTGGTTCTACGGTGATGAAACTGAACCTCCTGATAGATAATTTTACGTAGAATCGACCGGTGAAAAGCACACATCGCTATCTCTAATAGTTTTTGAAATATTCGCGAAAAATGTTTATCGTTTTGGATTTTTTGACTTTTTCGAATTTTCAAAAGCTCATATCTCGGCAACTAGACGTTTTATCGAAGTTTTGCGGACAGATTCGAAAAGTACGCGTTTCGGAGCACCAAATATCCCGAAATCAGCGATATTTATTTTTTTGTCCCTTGTCGAAAAATTTTAAGGCCTGTGAAAATTTGCAAAAAATGGAAAGTGGTCCTACGGTGATGAAACTGAACCTCCTGATAGATAATTTTACGTAGAATCGACCGGTGAAAAGCACACATCGCTCTCTCTAATAGTTTTTGAAATATTCGCGAAAAATATTTATCGTTTTGGATTTTTTGATTTTTTCGAATTTTCAAAAGCTCATATCTCGGCAACTAGACGTTTTGTCGAAGTTTTGCGGCCAGATTCGGAAAGTACGCGTTTCGGAGCACCAAATATCCCGAAATCAGCGATATTTATTTTTTGTCATTTGTCGAAAAATTTTAAGTCTTGTGAAAATTTGCAAAAAATCTATAGTGGTCCTACGGTGATGAAACTGAACGACCTGATAGATAATTTTACGTAGAATCGACTGGCAAAAAGCACACATCGCTATCTCTAAAAGATTTTGAAATATTCGCGAAAAATATTTTTCGATTTTTTCGAATTTTCAAAAGCTCATATCTCGGCAACTAGATGTTTTATCGAAGTTTTGCGGCCAGATTCGGAAAGTACGCGTTTCGGAGCACCAAATATCCCGAAATCAGCGATATTTATTTTTTGTCATTTGTCGAAAAATTTTACGCCATCCCCCCCTGTGAAAATTCGCAAAAAATGAAAAGTTGTCCTACGGTGATGAAACTGAACCACCTGATAGATAATTTTACGTAGAATCGACCGGTAAAAAGCACACATCGCTATCTCTAATAGTTTTTGAAATATTCGCGAAAAATGTTTATCGTTTTGGATTTTTTGACTTTTTCGAATTTTCAAAAGCTCATATCTCGGCAACTAGACGTTTTATCGAAGTTTTGCGGCCAGATTCGGAAAATACGCGTTTCGGAGCACCAAATATCCCGAAATCAGCGATATTTATTTTTTGTCATTTGTCGAAAAATTTAAAGTCCTGTGAAAATTTGCAAAAAATCTATAGTGGTCCTACGGTTATGAAACTGAACCACCTGATAGATAATTTTACGTAGAATCGACCGGTAAAAAGCACACATCGCTATCTCTAATAGTTTTTGAAATATTCGCGAAAAATGTTTATCGTTTTGGATTTTTTGACTTTTTCGAATTTTCAAAAGCTCATATCTCGGCAACTAGACGTTTTATCGAAGTTTTGCGGCCAGATTCGGAAAGTACGCGTTTCGGAGCACCAAATATCCCGAAATCAGCGATATTTATTTTTTTGTCCCTTGTCGAAAAATTTTACGCCACCCCCCTGTGAAAATTCGCAAAAAATGAAAAGTGGTCCTACGCTGATGAAACTGAACCACCTGATAGATAATTTTACGTAGAATCGACCGGTGAAAAGCACACATCGCTATCTCTAATAGTTTTTGAAATATTAGCGAAAAATTTTTATCGTTTTGGATTTTTTGATTTTTTCGAATTTTCAATAGCTCATATCTCGGCAACTAAACGTTTTATCGAAGTTTTGCGGCCAGATTCGGAAAGTACGCGTTTCGGAGCACCAAATATCCCGAAATCAGCAATATTTATTTCTTGTCATTTGTCGAAAAATTATAAGGCCTGTGAAAATTTGCAAAAAATGGAAAGTGGTCCTACGGTGATGAAACTGAACCTCTTGATAGATAATTTTACGTAGAATCGACAGGTGAAATGCACACATCGCTCTCTCTAATAGTTTTTGAAATATTCGCGAAAAATATTTATCGTTTTGGATTTTTTGATTTTTTCGAATTTTCAAAAGCTCATATCTCGGCAACTAGACGTTTTATCGAAGTTTTGCGGCCAGATTCGGAAAGTACGCGTTTCGGAGCACCAAATATCCCGAAATCAGCGATATTTATTTATTTGTCAATTGTCGGAAAATTTTACGCCACCACCCCCCTGTGAAAATTCGCAAAAATTTAAAAGTGGTCCTACGGTCATAAAACTGAACCACCTGATAGATAATTTTACGTAGAATCGACCGGAGAAAAGCACATACCGCTTTCTCTAATAGCTTTTGAAATATTCGCGAAAAATGTTTATCGTTTTGGATTTTTTGATTTTTTCGAATTTTCAAAAGCTCATATCTCGGCAACTAGACGTTTTATCGAAGTTTTGCGGCCAGATTCGGAAAGTACGCGTTTCGGAGCACCAAATATCCCGAAATCAGCGATATTTATTTTTTTGTCCTTTGTCGAAAAATTTTACGCCACCCCCCCCTGTGAAAATTCGCAAAAAATGAAAAGTGGTCCTACGCTGATGAAACTGAACCACCTGATAGATAATTTTACGTAGAATCGACCGGTGAAAAGCACACATCGCTATCTCTAATAGTTTTTGAAATATTAGCGAAAAATTTTTATCGTTTTGGATTTTTTGATTTTTTCGAATTTTCAAAAGCTCATATCTCGGCAACTAGACGTTTTATCGAAGTTTTGCGGCCAGATTCGGAAAGTACGCGTTTGGGAGCACCAAATATCCCGAAATCAGCGATATTTATTTTTTTGTCATTTGTCGGAAAATTTTACGTCACCCCCCCCCCCCCCGCCCCCTGTGAAAATTCGGACAAAATGAAAAGTGGTCCTACGGTGATTAAACTGAACCACCTGATAGATAATTTTACGTAGAATCGACCGGTGAAAAGCACACATCGCTATCTCTAATAGTTTTTGAAATATTCGTGATAAATTTTTATCGCTTTGGATTTTTTGATTTTTTCGAACTTTCAAAAGCTCATATCTCGGCAACTAGACGTTTTATCGAAGTTTTGCGGCCAGATTTGGAAAGTACACGTTTCGGAGCACCAAATATCCCGAAATCAGCGATATTTATTTTTTGTCATTTGTCGAAAAATGTTAAGCCTTGTGAAAATTTGCAAATAATGGAAAGTTGTCCTACGGTGATGAAACTGAATTACTTGATAGATAATTTTACGTAGAAGCGCCCGGTGAAAAGCACACATCGCTATCTCTAATAGTTTTTGAAATATTCGCGAAAATTTTTTATCATTTTGGATTTTTTGATTTTTTCGAATTTTCAAAAGCTCATATCTCGACATCTAGACGTTTTATCAAAGTTTTGCGGCTAGATTCGGAAAGTACGCGTTTCGGAGCACCAAATATCCCGGAATCAGCAATATTTATTTCTTGTCATTTGTCGAAAAATTTTAAGGCCCGTGAAACTTTGCAAAAAATGGAAAGTGGTCCTACGGTGATGAAACTGAACCTCCTGATAGATAATTTTACGTAGAATCGACCGGTGAAAAGCACACATCGCTATCTCTAATAGTTTTTGAAATATTCGCGAAAAATGTTTATCATTTTGGATTTTTTGATATTTTCGAATTTTCAAAAGCTCATATCTCGGCAAACTAGACGTTTTATCGAAGTTTTGCCGCCAGATTCGGAAAGTACACGTTGCGGAGCACGAAATATCCCGAAAACAGCGACATTTATTGTTTTGTCATTTGTCGAAAAATTTTACGCCACCCCCTGTGAAAATTCGCAAAAAATGAAAAGTGGTCCTACGGTGATGAAACTGAACCACCTGATAGATAATTTTACGTAGAATCGACCGGTGAAAAGCACACATCGCTATCTCTAATAGTTTTTGAAATATTCGCGAAAAATGTTTATCGTTTTGGATTTTAGATTTTTTCGAATTTTCAAAAGCTCATATCTCGGCAACTAGACGTTTTATCGAAGTTTTGCGGCCAGATTCGGAAAGTACGCGTTTCGGAGCACCAAATATCCCGAAATCAGCGATATTTATTTCTTGTCATTTGTCGAAAAATTTTAAGGCCTGTGAAAATTCGCAAAAAATGAAAAGTGGTCCTACGGTGATGAAACTGAACCACCTGATAGATAATTTTACGTAGAATCGACTGGTGAAAAGCACACATCGCTATCTCTAATAGTTTTTGAAATATTCGCGAAAAATGTTTTTCGATTTTTTCGAATTTTCAAAAGCTCATATCTCGGCAACTAGACGTTATATCAAAGTTTTGCGGCCAGATTCGGAAAGTACGCGTTTCGGAGCACCAAATATCCCGAAATCAGCAATATTTATTTCTTGCCATTTGTCGAAATACTTTAAGGCCTGTGAAAATTTGCAAAAAAATGGAAAGTGATCCTACGGTGATGAAACTGAACCTCCTGATAGATAATTTTACGTAGAATCGACCGGTGAAAAGCACACATCGCTCTCTCTAATAGTTTTTGAAATATTCGCGAAAAATATTTATCGTTTTGGTTTTTTTGATTTTTTCGAATTTTCAAAAGCTCATATCTCGGCAACTAGACGTTTTATCGAAGTTTTGCGGCCAGATTCGGAAAGTACGCGTTTCGGAGCACCAAATATCCCGAAATCAGCGATATTTATTTTTTTGTCATTTGTCGAAAAATTTTAAGCCCTGTGAAAATTCGTAAAAATTAAAAGTGGTCCTCCGCTGATGAAACTAACCACCTGATAGATAATTTTACCTAGAATCGACCGGTGAAAAGCACACATCGCTATCTCTAATAGTTTTTGAAATATTCGCGAAAAATGTTTATCGTTTTGGATTTTTTGACTTTTTCGAATCTTCAAAAGCTCATATCTCGGCAACTAGACGTTTTATCGAAGTTTTGCGGCCAGATTTGGAAAGTACACCTTTCGGAGCACCAAATATCCCGAAATCAGCGATATTTATTTTTTGTCATTTGTCGAAAAATTTTAAGCCCTATGAAAATTCGCAAAAATTAAAAGTGGTCCTACGGTGATGAAACTCAACCACCTGATAGATAATTTTACGTAGAATCGAAAAGGAGAAAAGCACATACCGCTATCTCTAATAGCATTTGAAATATTCGCGAAAAATGTTTATCGTTTTGGATTTTTTGAATTTTTCGAATTTTCAAAAGCTCATATCTCGGCAACTAGACGTTTTATCGAAGTTTTGCCTCCAGATTCGGAAAGTACGCGTTTCGGAGCACCAAATATCCCGAAATCAGCGATATTTATTTTTTGTCATTTGTCGAAAAATGTTAAGCCTTGTGAAAATTTGCAAATAATGGAAAGTTGTCCTACGGTGATGAAACTGAATTACCTGATAGATAATTTTACGTAGAATCGACCGGTGAAAAGCACACATCGCTATCTCTAATAGCTTTTGAAATATTCGCGAAAAATGTTTATCGTTTTGGATTTTTTGATTTTTTCGAATTTTCAAAAGCTCATATCTCGGCAACTAGACGTTTTATCAAAGTTTTGCGGCCAGATTTGGAAAGTACGCTTTTCGGAGCACCAAATATCCCGAAATCAGCGATATTTATTTTTTGTCATTTGTCGAAAAATTTTACGCCACCCCCCCCTGTGAAAATTCGCAAAAAATGAAAAGTTGTCCTACGGTGATGAAACTGAACCACCTGATAGATAATTTTACCTAGAATCGACCGGTAAAAAGCACACATCGCTATCTCTAATAGTTTTTGAAATATTCGCGAAAAATGTTTTTCGTTTTGGATTTTTTGACTTTTTCGAATTTTCAAAAGCTCATATCTCGGCAACTAGACGTTTTATCGAAGTTTTGCGGCCAGATTCGGAAAATACGCGTTTCGGAGCACCAAATATCCCGAAATCAGCGATATTTATTTTTTGTCATTTGTCGAAAAATTTTAAGTCCTGTGAAAATTTGCAAAAAATCTATAGTGGTCCTACGGTTATGAAACTGAACCACCTGATAGATAATTTTACGTAGAATCGACTGGCAGAAAGCACACATCGCTATCTCTAATAGTATTTGAAATATTCGCGAAAAATGTTTATCGTTTTGGATTTTTTGACTTTTTCGAATTTTCAAAAGCTCATATCTGGGCAACTAGACGTTTTATCGAAGTTTTGCGGACAGATTCGGAAAGTACGCGTTTCGGAGCACCAAATATCCCGAAATCAGCGATAATTATTTTTTTGTCCCTTGTCGAAAAATTTTAAGGCCTGTGAAAATTTGCAAAAAATGGAAAGTGGTCCTACGGTGATGAAACTGAACCTCCTGATAGATAAATTTACGTAGAATCGACCGGTGAAAAGCACACATCGTTCTCTCTAATAGTTTTTGAAATATTCGCGAAAATATTTATCGTTTTGGATTTTTTGATTTTTTCGAATTTTCAAAAGCTCATATCTCGGCAACTAGACGTTTTATCGAAGTTTTGCGGCCAGATTCGGAAAGTACGCGTTTCGGAGCACCAAATATCCCGAAATCAGCGATATTTATTTTTTGTCATTTGTCGAAAAATTTTAAGTCTTGTGAAAATCTGCAAAAAATCTATAGTGGTCCTACGGTGATGAAACTGAACCACCTGATAGATAATTTTACGTAGAATCGACTGGCAAAAAGCACACATCGCTATCTCTAATAGATTTTGAAATATTCGCGAAAAATATTTTTCGATTTTTTCGAATTTTCAAAAGCTCATATCTCGGCAACTAGATGTTTTATCAAAGTTTTGCGGCCAGATTCGGAAAGTACGCGTTTCGGAGCACCAAATATCCCGAAATCAGCGATATTTATTTTTTGTCATTTGTCGAAAAATTTTAAGCCACCCCCCCCCTGTGAAAATTCGCAAAAAATGAAAAGTGGTCCTACGGTGATGAAACTGAACCACCTGATAGATAATTTTACGTAGAATCGACCGGTGAAAAGCACACATCGCTATCTCTAATAGTTTTTGAAATATTCGCGAAAAATGTTTATCGTTTTGAATTGTTTGATTTTTTTCGAATTTTCAAAAGCTCATATCTCGGCAGCTAAACGTTTTATCGAAGTTTTGCGGCCAGATTTGGAAAGTACGCGTTTCGGAGCACCAAATATCCCGAAATCAGCGATATTTATATTTTTGTCATTTGTCGAAAAAGTTTACGTCACCCCCCCCCCTGTGAAAATTCGGAAAAAATGAAAAGTGGTCCTACGGTGATGAAACTGAACCACCTGATAGATAATTTTACGTAGAATCGACCGGTGAAAAGCACACATCGCTATCTCTAATAGTTTTTGAAATATTCCCGAAAAATGTTTATCGTTTTGGATTTTTTGATATTTTCGAATTTTCAAAAGCTCATATCTCGACAACTAGACGTTTTATCAAAGTTTTGCGGCCAGATTCGGAAAGTACGCGTTTCGGAGCACCAAATATCCCGAAATCAGCGATATTTATTTCTTGTCATTTGTCGAAAAATTTTAAGGCCTGTGAAAATTTGCAAAAAATGGAATGTGGTCCTACGGTGATGAAACTGAACCTCCTGATAGATAATTTTACGTAGAATCGACCGGCGAAAAGCACACATCGCTATCTCTAATAGTTTTTGAAATATTCGCTAAAAATGTTTATCGTTTTGGATTTTTTTATTTTTTCGAATTTTCAAAAGCTCATATCTCGGTAACTAGACGTTTTATCGAAGTTTTGCGGCCAGATTCGGAAAGTACGCGTTTCGGAGCACCAAATATCCCGAAATCAGCGATATTTATTTTTTTGTCCTTTGTCGAAAAATTTTTCCCTGTGAAAATTCGCAAAAAATGAAAAGTGGTCCTACGCTGATGAAACTGAACCACCTGATAGATAATTTTACGTAGAATCGACCGGTGAAAAGCACACATCGCTCTCTCTAATAGTTTTTGAAATATTCGCGAAAAATTTTTATCGTTTTGGATTTTTTGATTTTTTCGAATTTTCAAAAGCTCATATCTCGGCAACTAGACGTTTTATCGAAGTTTTGCGGCCAGATTCCGAAAATACGCGTTTCGGAGCACCAAATATCCCGAAATCAGCGATATTTATTTTTTTGTCATTTGTCGAAAAAGTTTACGTCACCCCCCCCCCCCCCCCTGTAAAAATTCGGAAAAAATGAAAAGTGGTCCTACGGTGATGATACTGAACCACCTGATAGATAATTTTACGTAGAATCGACCGGTGAAAAGCACACATCGCTATCTCTAATAGTTTTTGAAATATTCGCGAAAAATGTTTATCATTTTGGATTTTTTGATATTTTCGAATTTTCAAAAGCTCATATCTCGACAACTAGACGTTTTATCAAGGTTTTGCGGCCAGATTCGGATAGTACGCTTTTCGGAGCACCAAATATCCCGAAATCAGCGATATTTATTTTTTGTCATTTGTCGAAAAATTTTACGCCAGCCCCCCCTGTGAAAATTCGCAAAAAATGAAAAGTTGTCCTACGGTGATGAAACTGAACCACCTGATAGATAATTTTACGTAGAATCGACCGGTGAAAAGCACACATCGCTATCTCTAATAGTTTTTGAAATATTAGCGAAACATTTTTATCGTTTTGGATTTTTTGATTTTTTCGAATTTTCAAAAGCTCATATCTCGGCAACTAGACGTTTTATCGAAGTTTTGCGGCCAGATTCCGAAAATACGCGTTTCGGAGCACCAAATATCCCGAAATCAGCGATATTTATTTTTTGTCATTTGTCGAAAAATTTTAAGTCTTGTGAAAATTTGCAAAAAAATCTATAGTGGTCCTACGGTGATGAAACTGAACGACCTGATAGATAATTTTACGTAGAATCGACTGACAAAAAGCACACATCGCTATCTCTAATAGATTTTGAAATATTCGCGAAAAATATTTTTCGATTTTTTCGAATTTTCAAAAGCTCATATCTCGGCAACTAGATGTTTTATCGAAGTTTTGCGGCCAGATTCGGAAAGTACGCGTTTCGGAGCACCAAATATAACGAAATCAGCGATATTTATTTTTTGTCATTTGTCGAAAAATTTTACGCCACCCCCCCCCTGTGAAAATTCGCAAAAAATGAAAAGTTGTCCTACGGTGATGAAACTGAACCACCTGATAGATAATTTTACGTAGAATCGACCGGTAAAAAGCACACATCGCTATCTCTAATAGTTTTTGAAATATTCGCGAAAAATATTTATCGTTTTGGATTTTTTGACTTTTTCGAATTTTCAAAAGCTCATATCTCGGCAACTAGACGTTTTATCGAAGTTTTGCGGCCAGATTCGGAAAATACGCGTTTCGGAGCACCAAATATCCCGAAATCAGCGATATTTATTTTTTGTCATTTGTCGAAAAATTTTAAGTCCTGTGAAAATTTGCAAAAAATCTATAGTGGTCCTACGGTTATGAAACTGAACCACCTGATAGATAATATTACGTAGAATCGACCGGTAAAAAGCACACATCGCTATCTCTAATAGTTTTTGAAATATTCGCGAAAAATGTTTATCGTTTTGGATTTTTTGACTTTTTCGAATTTTCAAAAGCTCATATCTCGGCAACTAGACGTTTCATCGAAGTTTTGCGGACAGATTCGGAAAGTACGCGTTTCGGAGCACCAAATATCCCGAAATCAGCGATATTTATTTTTTTGTCCCTTGTCGAAAAATTTTACGCCACCCCCCTGTGAAAATTCGCAAAAAATGAAAAGTGGTCCTACGCTGATGAAACTGAACCACCTGATAGATAATTTTACGTAGAAATCGACCGGTGAAAAGCACACATCGCTATCTCTAATAGTTTTTGAAATATTCGCGAAAAATATTTATCGTTTTGGATTTTTTGATTTTTTCGAATTTTCAAAAGCTCATATCTCGGCAACTAGACGTTTTATCGAAGTTTTTGCGGCCAGATTTGGAAAGTACGCGTTTCGGAGCACCAAATATCCCGAAATCAGCGATATTTATTTTTTTTGTCCTTTGTCGAAAAATTTTACGCCACCCCCCCCTGTGAAAATTCGCAAAAAATGAAAAGTGGTCCTACGCTGATGAAACTGAACCACCTGATAGATAATTTTACGTAGAATCGACCGGTGAAAAGCACACATCGCTATCTCTAATAGTTTTTGAAATATTAGCGAAAAATTTTTATCGTTTTGGATTTTTGATTTTTTTCGAATTTTCAAAAGCTTACCTCGGCAACTAGACGTTTTATCGAAGTTTTTGCGGCCAGATTCGGAAAGTACGCGTTTCGGAGCACCAAATATCCCGAAATCAGCGATATTTATTTTTTTGTCATTTGTCGAAAAATTTTACGTCACCCCCCCCCCCCCCCCTGTGAAAATTCGGACAAAATGAAAAGAAGTACTACGATGATGAAGCTGAACCACCTGATAGATAATTTTACGTAGAATCGACCGGTGAAAAGCACACATCGCTATCTCTAATAGTTTTTGAAATATTCGCGAAAAATGTTTTGTCATTTTGGATTTTTTGATATTTTCGAATTTTCAAAAGCTCATATCTCGACAACTAGACGTTTTATCAAAGTTTTGCGGCCAGAGATTTGGAAAGTACGCGTTTCGGAGCACCAAATATCCCGAAATCAGCGATATTTATTTTTTTGTCCTTTGTCGAAAAATTTTACGCCACCCCCCCCTGTGAAAATTCGCAAAAAATGAAAAGTGGTCCTACGCTGATGAAACTGAACCACCTGATA
The DNA here is from genome assembly GCA_031761425.1 of Cosmopolites sordidus. Classification (NCBI taxonomy): domain Eukaryota; kingdom Metazoa; phylum Arthropoda; class Insecta; order Coleoptera; family Curculionidae; genus Cosmopolites; species Cosmopolites sordidus. The sequence goes on from JARFXV010002505.1 coordinate 118,026, forward strand.
GATAATTTTACGTAGAATCGACCGGTGAAAAGCACACATCGCTATCTCTAATAGTTTTTGAAATATTAGCGAAAAATTTTTATCGTTTTGGATTTTTGATTTTTTCGAATTTTCAAAAGCTCATATCTCGGCAACTAGACGTTTTATCGAAGTTTTGCGGCCAGATTCGGAAAGTACGCGTTTCGGAGCACCAAATATCCCGAAATCAGCGATATTTATTTTTTTGTCATTTGTCGGAAAATTTTACGTCACCCCCCCCCCCCCCCCACCCCCTGTGAAAATTCGGACAATATGAAAAGTGGTCCTACGGTGATGAAACTGAACCACCTGATAGATAATTTTACGTAGAATCGACCTGTGAAAAGCACACATCGCTATCTCTAATAGTTTTTGAAATATTCGTGATAAATTTTTATCGCTTTGGATTTTTTGATTTTTTCGAACTTTCAAAAGCTCATATCTCGGCAACTAGACGTTTTATCGAAGTTTTGCGGCCAGATTTGGAAAGTACACGTTTCGGAGCACCAAATATCCCGAAATCAGCGATATTTATTTTTTGTCATTTGTCGAAAAATGTTAAGCCTTGTGAAAATTTGCAAATAATGGAAAGTTGTCCTACGGTGATGAAACTGAATTACTTGATAGATAATTTTACGTAGAAGCGCCCGGTGAAAAGCACACATCGCTATCTCTAATAGTTTTTGAAATATTCGCGAAAATTTTTTATCATTTTGGATTTTTTGATTTTTTCGAATTTTCAAAAGCTCATATCTCGACAACTAGACGTTTTATCAAAGTTTTGCGGCTAGTTTCGGAAAGTACGCGTTTCGGAGCACCAAATATCCCGGAATCAGCAATATTTATTTCTTGTCATTTGTCGAAAAATTTTAAGGCCTGTGAAACTTTGCAAAAAATGGAAAGTGGACCTACGGTGATGAAACTGAACCTCCTGATAGATAATTTTACGTAGAATCGACCGGTGAAAAGCACACATCGCTATCTCTAATAGTTTTTGAAATATTCGCGAAAAATGTTTATCATTTTGGAATTTTTGATATTTTCGAATTTTCAAAAGCTCATATCTCGGCAACTAGACGTTTTATCGAAGTTTTGCGGCCAGATTCGGAAAGTACGCGTTTCGGAGCACCAAATATCCCGAAATCAGCGACATTTATTTTTTTGTCATTTGTCGAAAAATTTTAAGGCCTGTGAAAATTTGCAAAAAATCTAAAGTGGTCCTACGGTGATGAAACTGAACCACCTGATAGATTATTTTACGTAGAATCGACTGGCAAAAAGCACACATCGCTATCTCTAATAGATTTTGAAATATTCGCGAAAAATATTTTTCGATTTTTTTGAATTTTCAAAAGCTCATATATCGGCAACTAGACGTTTTATCGAAGTTTTGCCGCCAGATTCGCAAAGTACGCGTTTCGGAGCACCAAATATTCCGAAATCAGCGATATTTATTTTTTTGTCATTTGTCGAAAAATTTTAAGCCCCCCCCCCTGTGAAAATTCGCAAAAAATGAAAAGTGGTCCTACGGTGATGAAACTGAACCACCTGATAGATAATTTTACGTAGAATCGACTGGTGAAAAGCACACATCGCTATCTCTAATAGTTTTTGAAATATTCGCGAAAAATGTTTTTCGATTTTTTCGAATTTTCAAAAGCTCATATCTCGGCAACTAGACGTTATATCAAAGTTTTGCGGCCAGATTCGGAAAGTACGCGTTTCGGAGCACCAAATATCCCGAAATCAGCAATATTTATTTCTTGCCATTTGTCGAAAAATTTTAAGGCCTGTGAAAATTTGCAAAAAATGGAAAGTGGTCCTACGGTGATGAAACTGAACCTCCTGATAGATAATTTTACGTAGAATCGACCGGTGAAAAGCACACATCGCTCTCTCTAATAGTTTTTGAAATATTCGCGAAAAATATTTATCGTTTTGGATTTTTTGATTTTTTCGAATTTTCAAAAGCTCATATCTCGGCAACTAGACGTTTTATCGAAGTTTTGCGGCCAGATTCGGAAAGTACGCGTTTCGGAGCACCAAATATCCCGAAATCAGCGACATTTATTTTTTTGTCATTTGTCGAAAAATATTAAGGCCTGTGAAAATTTGCAAAAAATCTAAAGTGGTCCTACGGTGATGAAACTGAACCACCTGATAGATTATTTTACGTAGAATCGACTGGCAAAAAGCACACATCGCTATCTCTAATAGTTTTTGAAATATTCGCGAAAAATGTTTTTCGATTTTTTCGAATTTTCAAAAGCTCATATCTCGGCAACTAGACGTTATATCAAAGTTTTGCGGCCAGATTCGGAAAGTACGCGTTTCGGAGCACCAAATATCCCGAAATCAGCAATATTTATTTCTTGCCATTTGTCGAAAAATTTTAAGGCCTGTGAAAATTTGCAAAAAATGGAAAGTGGTCCTACGGTGATGAAACTGAACCTCCTGATAGATAATATTACGTAGAATCGACCGGTGAAAAGCACACATCGCTCTCTCTAATAGTTTTTGAAATATTCGCGAAAAATATTTATCGTTTTGGATTTTTTGATTTTTTCGAATTTTCAAAAGCTCATATCTCGGCAACTAGACGTTTTATCGAAGTTTTGCGGCCAGATTCGGAAAGTACGCGTTTCGGAGCACCAAATATCCCGAAATCAGTGATATTTATTTTTTTGTCATTTGTCGAAAAATTTTACGCCACCCCCCCCTGTGAAAATTCGCAAAAATTTAAAAGTGGTCCTACGGTGATAAAACTGAACCACCTGATAGATAATTTTACGTAGAATCGACCGGAGAAAAGCACATACCGCTTTCTCTAATAGCTTTTGAAATATTCGCGAAAAATGTTTATCGTTTTGGATTTTTTTATTTTTTCGAATTTTCAAAAGCTCATATTTCGGCAACTAGACTTTTTATCGAAGTTTTGCGGCCAGATTCGGAAAGTACGCGTTTCGGAGCACCAAATATCCCGAAATCAGCGATATTTATTTTTTTGTCCTTTGACGAAAAATTTTACGCCACCCCCCCTGTGAAAATTCGCAAAAAATGAAAAGTGGTCCTACGCTGATGAAACTGAACCACCTGATAGATAATTTTACGTAGAATCGACCGGTGAAAAGCACACATCGCTATCTCTAATAGTTTTTGAAATATTAGCGAAAAATTTTTATCGTTTTGGATTTTTTGATTTTTTCGAATTTTCAAAAGCTCATATCTCGGCAACTAGACGTTTTATCGAAGTTTTGCGGCCAGATTCCGAAAATACGCGTTTCGGAGCACCAAATATCCCGAAATCAGCGATATTTATTTTTTTGTCATTTGTCGAAAAAGTTTACGTCACCCCCCCCCCCTGTGAAAATTCGGAAAATATGAAAAGTGGTCCTACGGTGATGAAACTGAACCACCTGATAGATAATTTTACGTAGAATCGACCGGTGAAAAGCACACATCGCTATCTCTAATAGTTTTTGAAATATTCGCGAAAAATGTTTATCATTTTGGATTTTTTGATATTTTCGAATTTTCAAAAGCTCATATCTCGACAACTAGACGTTTTATCAAAGTTTTGCGGCCAGATTCGGAAAGTACGCTTTTCGGAGCACCAAATATCCCGAAATCAGCGATATTTATTTTTTGTCATTTGTCGAAAAATGTTAAGCCTTGTGAAAATTTGCAAATAATGGAAAGTTGTCCTACGGTGATGAAACTGAATTACCTGATAGATAATTTTACGTAGAATCGACCGGTGAAAAGCACACATCGCTATCTCTAATAGCTTTTGAAATATTCGCGAAAAATGTTTATCGTTTTGGATTTTTTGATTTTTTCGAATTTTCAAAAGCTCATATCTCGGCAACTAGACGTTTTATCGAAGTTTTGCCTCCAGATTCGGAAAGTACGCGTTTCGGAGCACCAAATATCCCGAAATCAGCGATATTTATTTTTTGTCATTTGTCGAAAAATTTTACGCCACCCCCCCCTGTGAAAATTCGGAAAAAATGAAAAGTGGTCCTACGGTGATGAAACTGAACCACCTGATAGATAATTTTACGTAGAATCGACCGGTGAAAAGCACACATCGCTATCTCTAATAGTTTTTGAAATATTCGCGAAAAATGTTTATCATTTTGGATTTTTTGATATTTTCGAATTTTCAAAAGCTCATATCTCGACAACTAGACGTTTTATCAAAGTTTTGCGGCCAGATTCGGAAAGTACGCGTTTCGGAGCACCAAATATCCCGAAATCAGCGATATTTATTTCTTGTCATTTGTCGAAAAATTTTAAGGCCTGTGAAAATTTGCAAAAAATGGAAAGTGGTCCTACGGTGATGAAACTGAACCTCCTGATAGATAATTTTACGTAGAATCGACCGGTGAAAAGCACACATCGCTATCTCTAATAGTTTTTGAAATATTCGCGAAAAATGTTTATCGTTTTAGATTTTTTGACTTTTTCGAATTTTCAAAAGCTCATATCTCGGCAACTAGACGTTTTATCGAAGTTTTGCGGCCAGATTCGGAAAATACGCGTTTCGGGGCACCAAATATCCCGAAATCAGCGATATTTATTTTTTGTCATTTGTCGAAAAATCTTAAGTCCTGTGAAAATTTGCAAAAAATCTATAGTGGTCCTACGGTTATGAAACTGAACCACCTGATAGATAATTTTACGTAGAATTGACTGGCAAAAAGCACACATCGCTATCTCTAATAGATTTTGAAATATTCGCGAAAAATATTTTTCGATTTTTTCGAATTTTCAAAAGCTCATATCTCTTCAACTAGACGTTTTATCGAAGTTTTGCCTCCAGATTCGGAAAGTACGCGTTTCGGAGCACCAAATATCCCGAAATCAGCGATATTTATTTTTTGTCCTTTGTCCAAAAACTTTACGACACCCCCCCTGTGAAAATTCGCAAAAAATGAAAAGTGGTCCTACGCTGATGAAACTGAACCACCTGATAGATAATTTTACGTAGAATCGACCGGTGATAAAGCACACATCGCTATCTCTAATAGTTTTTGAAATATTAGCGAAAAATTTTTATCGTTTTGGATTTTTTGATTTTTTCGAATTTTCAAAAGCTCATATCTCGGCAACTAGACGTTTTATCGAAGTTTTGCGGCTAGATTCGCAAAGTACGCGTTTCGGAGCACCAAATATCCCGAAACCAGCAATATTTATTTCTTGTCATTTGTCGAAAAATTTTAAGGCCTGTGAAAATTTGCAAAAAATGGAAAGTGGTCCTACGGTGATGAAACTGAACCTCCTGATAGATAATTTTACGTAGAATCGACCGGTGAAAAGCACACATCGCTCTCTCTAATAGTTTTTGAAATATTCGCGAAAAATATTTATCGTTTTGGATTTTTTGACTTTTTCGAATTTTCAAAAGCTCATATCTCGGCAACTAGACGTTTTATCGAAGTTTTGCGGCCAGATTCCGAAAATACGCGTTTCGAAGCACCAAATATCCCGAAATCAGCGATATTTATTTTTTTGTCATTTGTCGAAAAATTTTACATCACCCCCCCCTCCCCTGTGAAAATTCGGAAAAAATGAAAAGTGGTCCTACGGTGATGAAACTGAACCACCTGATAGATAATTTTACGTAGAATCGACCGGTGAAAAGCACACATCGCTATCTCTAATAGTTTTTGAAATATTCGCGAAAAATGTTTATCGTTTTGGATTTTTTGACTTTTTCGAATTTTCAAAAGCTCATATCTCGGCAACTAGACGTTTTATCGAAGTTTTGCGGCCAGATTCGGAAAGTACGCGTTTCGGAGCACCAAATATCCCGAAATCAGCGATATTTATTTTTTTGTCCTTTGTCGAAAAATTTTACGCCACCCCCCCTGTGAAAATTCGCAAATAATGAAAAGTGGTCCTACGCTGATGAAACTGAACCACCTGATAGATAATTTTACGTAGAATCGACCGGTGAAAAGCACACATCGCTATCTCTAATAGTTTTTGAAATATTAGCGAAAAATTTTTATCGTTTTGGATTTTTGATTTTTTCGAATTTTCAAAAGCTCATATCTCGGCAACTAGACGTTTTATCGAAGTTTTGCGGCCAGATTCGGAAAGTACGCGTTTCGGAGCACCAAATATCCCGAAATCAGCGATATTTATTTTTTTGTCATTTGTCGGAAAATTTTACGTCAACCCCCGCCCCGCCCCCTGTGAAAATTCGGACAAAATGAAAAGTGGTCCTACGGTGATGAAACTGAACCACCTGATAGATAATTTTACGTAGAATCGACCTGTGAAAAGCACACATCGCTATCTCTAATAGTTTTTGAAATATTCGTGATAAATTTTTATCGCTTTGGATTTTTTGATTTTTTCGAACTTTCAAAAGCTCATATCTCGGCAACTAGACGTTTTATCGAAGTTTTGCGGCCAGATTTGGAAAGTACACGTTTCGGAGCACCAAATATCCCGAAATCAGCGATATTTATTTTTTGTCATTTGTCGAAAAATGTTAAGCCTTGTGAAAATTTGCAAATAATGGAAAGTTGTCCTACGGTGATGAAACTGAATTGCTTGATAGATAATTTTACGTAGAAGCGCCCGGTGAAAAGCACACATCGCTATCTCTAATAGTTTTTGAAATATTCGCGAAAATTTTTTATCATTTTGGATTTTTTGATTTTTTCGAATTTTCAAAAGCTCATATCTCGACAACTAGACGTTTTATCAAAGTTTTGCGGCTAGATTCGGAAAGTACGCGTTTCGGAGCACCAAATATCCCGGAATCAGCAATATTTATTTCTTGTCATTTGTCGAAAAATTTTAAGGCCTGTGAAACTTTGCAAAAAATGGAAAGTGGACCTACGGTGATGAAACTGAACCTCCTGATAGATAATTTTACGTAGAATCGACCGGTGAAAAGCACACATCGCTATCTCTAATAGTTTTTGAAATATTCGCGAAAAATGTTTATCATTTTGGATTTTTTGATATTTTCGAATTTTCAAAAGCTCATATCTCGGCAACTAGACGTTTTATCGAAGTTTTGCGGCCAGATTCGGAAAGTACGCGTTTCGGAGCACCAAATATCCCGAAATCAGCGACATTTATTTTTTTGTCATTTGTCGAAAAATATTAAGGCCTGTGAAAATTTGCAAAAAATCTAAAGTGGTCCTACGGTGATGAAACTGAACCACCTGATAGATTATTTTACGTAGAATCGACTGGCAAAAAGCACACATCGCTATCTCTAATAGTTTTTGAAATATTCGCGAAAAATGTTTTTCGATTTTTTCGAATTTTCAAAAGCTCATATCTCGGCAACTAGACGTTATATCAAAGTTTTGCGGCCAGATTCGGAAAGTACGCGTTTCGGAGCACCAAATATCCCGAAATCAGCAATATTTATTTCTTGCCATTTGTCGAAAAATTTTAAGGCCTGTGAAAATTTGCAAAAAATGGAAAGTGGTCCTACGGTGATGAAACTGAACCTCCTGATAGATAATATTACGTAGAATCGACCGGTGAAAAGCACACATCGCTCTCTCTAATAGTTTTTGAAATATTCGCGAAAAATATTTATCGTTTTGGATTTTTTGATTTTTTCGAATTTTCAAAAGCTCATATCTCGGCAACTAGACGTTTTATCGAAGTTTTGCGGCCAGATTCGGAAAGTACGCGTTTCGGAGCACCAAATATCCCGAAATCAGTGATATTTATTTTTTTGTCATTTGTCGAAAAATTTTACGCCACCCCCCCCTGTGAAAATTCGCAAAAATTTAAAAGTGGTCCTACGGTGATAAAACTGAACCACCTGATAGATAATTTTACGTAGAATCGACCGGAGAAAAGCACATACCGCTTTCTCTAATAGCTTTTGAAATATTCGCGAAAAATGTTTATCGTTTTGGATTTTTTTATTTTTTCGAATTTTCAAAAGCTCATATTTCGGCAACTAGACTTTTTATCGAAGTTTTGCGGCCAGATTCGGAAAGTACGCGTTTCGGAGCACCAAATATCCCGAAATCAGCGATATTTATTTTTTTGTCATTTGTCGAAAAATTTTACGCCACCCCCCCTGTGAAAATTCGCAAAAAATGAAAAGTGGTCCTACGCTGATGAAACTGAACCACCTGATAGATAATTTTACGTAGAATCGACCGGTGAAAAGCACACATCGCTATCTCTAATAGTTTTTGAAATATTAGCGAAAAATTTTTATCGTTTTGGATTTTTTGATTTTTTCGAATTTTCAAAAGCTCATATCTCGGCAACTAGACGTTTTATCGAAGTTTTGCGGCCAGATTCCGAAAATACGCGTTTCGGAGCACCAAATATCCCGAAATCAGCGATATTTATTTTTTTGTCATTTGTCGAAAAAGTTTACGTCACCCCCCCCCCTGTGAAAATTCGGAAAAAATGAAAAGTGGTCCTACGGTGATGAAACTGAACCACCTGATAGATAATTTTACGTAGAATCGACCGGTGAAAAGCACACATCGCTATCTCTAATAGTTTTTGAAATATTCGCGAAAAATGTTTATCATTTTGGATTTTTTGATATTTTCGAATTTTCAAAAGCTCATATCTCGACAACTAGACGTTTTATCAAAGTTTTGCGGCCAGATTCGGAAAGTACGCTTTTCGGAGCACCAAATATCCCGAAATCAGCGATATTTATTTTTTGTCATTTGTCGAAAAATGTTAAGCCTTGTGAAAATTTGCAAATAATGGAAAGTTGTCCTACGGTGATGAAACTGAATTACCTGATAGATAATTTTACGTAGAATCGACCGGTGAAAAGCACACATCGCTATCTCTAATAGCTTTTGAAATATTCGCGAAAAATGTTTATCGTTTTGGATTTTTTGATTTTTTCGAATTTTCAAAAGCTCATATCTCGGCAACTAGACGTTTTATCGAAGTTTTGCCTCCAGATTCGGAAAGTACGCGTTTCGGAGCACCAAATATCCCGAAATCAGCGATATTTATTTTTTGTCATTTGTCGAAAAATTTTACGCCACCCCCCCCCTGTGAAAATTCGGAAAAAATGAAAAGTGGTCCTACGGTGATGAAACTGAACCACCTGATAGATAATTTTACGTAGAATCGACCGGTGAAAAGCACACATCGCTATCTCTAATAGTTTTTGAAATATTCGCGAAAAATGTTTATCATTTTGGATTTTTTGATATTTTCGAATTTTCAAAAGCTCATATCTCGACAACTAGACGTTTTATCGAAGTTTTGCGGCCAGATTCGGAAAGTACGCGTTTCGGAGCACCAAATATCCCGAAATCAGCGATATTTATTTCTTGTCATTTGTCGAAAAATTTTAAGGCCTGTGAAAATTTGCAAAAAATGGAAAGTGGTCCTACGGTGATGAAACTGAACCTCCTGATAGATAATTTTACGTAGAATCGACCGGTGAAAAGCACACATCGCTATCTCTAATAGTTTTTGAAATATTCGCGAAAAATGTTTATCGTTTTAGATTTTTTGACTTTTTCGAATTTTCAAAAGCTCATATCTCGGCAACTAGACGTTTTATCGAAGTTTTGCGGCCAGATTCGGAAAATACGCGTTTCGGGGCACCAAATATCCCGAAATCAGCGATATTTATTTTTTGTCATTTGTCGAAAAATTTTAAGTCCTGTGAAAATTTGCAAAAAATCTATAGTGGTCCTACGGTTATGAAACTGAACCACCTGATAGATAATTTTACGTAGAATTGACTGGCAAAAAGCACACATCGCTATCTCTAATAGATTTTGAAATATTCGCGAAAAATATTTTTCGATTTTTTCGAATTTTCAAAAGCTCATATCTCGGCAACTAGACGTTTTATCGAAGTTTTGCCTCCAGATTCGGAAAGTACGCGTTTCGGAGCACCAAATATCCCGAAATCAGCGATATTTATTTTTTGTCCTTTGTCCAAAAACTTTACGACACCCCCCCTGTGAAAATTCGCAAAAAATGAAAAGTGGTCCTACGCTGATGAAACTGAACCACCTGATAGATAATTTTACGTAGAATCGACCGGTGATAAAGCACACATCGCTATCTCTAATAGTTTTTGAAATATTAGCGAAAAATTTTTATCGTTTTGGATTTTTTGATTTTTTCGAATTTTCAAAAGCTCATATCTCGGCAACTAGACGTTTTATCGAAGTTTTGCGGCCAGATTCGCAAAGTACGCGTTTCGGAGCACCAAATATCCCGAAACCAGCAATATTTATTTCTTGTCATTTGTCGAAAAATTTTAAGGCCTCTGAAAATTTGCAAAAAATGGAAAGTGGTCCTACGGTGATGAAACTGAACCTCCTGATAGATAATTTTACGTAGAATCGACCGGTGAAAAGCACACATCGCTCTCTCTAATAGTTTTTGAAATATTCGCGAAAAATATTTATCGTTTTGGATTTTTTGACTTTTTCGAATTTTCAAAAGCTCATATCTCGGCAACTAGACGTTTTATCGAAGTTTTGCGGCCAGATTCCGAAAATACGCGTTTCGAAGCACCAAATATCCCGAAATCAGCGATATTTATTTTTTTGTCATTTGTCGAAAAATTTTACATCACCCCCCCCTCCCCTGTGAAAATTCGGAAAAAATGAAAAGTGGTCCTACGGTGATGAAACTGAACCACCTGATAGATAATTTTACGTAGAATCGACCGGTGAAAAGCACACATCGCTATCTCTAATAGTTTTTGAAATATTCGCGAAAAATGTTTATCGTTTTGGATTTTTTGACTTTTTCGAATTTTCAAAAGCTCATATCTCGGCAACTAGACGTTTTATCGAAGTTTTGCGGCCAGATTCGGAAAGTACGCGTTTCGGAGCACCAAATATCCCGAAATCAGCAATATTTATTTTTTTGTCATTTGTCGGAAAATTTTACGCCACCTCCCCCTGTGAAAATTCGCAAAAATTTAAAAGTGGTCCTACGGTGATAAAACTGAACCACCTGATAGATAATTTTACGTAGAATCGACCGGAGAAAAGCACATACCGCTTACTCTAATAGCTTTTGAAATATTCGCGAAAAATGTTTATCGTTTTGGATTTTTTGATTTTTTCGAATTTTCAAAAGCTCATATCTCGGCAACTAGACGTTTTATCGAAGTTTTGCGGCCAGATTCGGAAAGTACGCGTTTCGGAGCACCAAATATCCCGAAATCAGCGATATTTATTTTTTTGTCCTTTGTCGAAACATTTTACGACACCCCCCCTGTGAAAATTCGCAAAAAATGAAAAGTGGTCCTACGCTGATGAAACTGAACCACCTGATAGATAATTTTACGTAGAATCGACCGGTGAAAAGCACACATCGCTATCTCTAATAGTTTTTGAAATATTAGCGAAAAATTTTTATCGTTTTGGATTTTTTGATTTTTTCGAATTTTCAAAAGCTCATATCTCGGCAACTAGACGTTTTATCGAAGATTTGCGGCCAGATTCCGAAAATACGCGTTTCGGAGCACCAAATATCCCGAAATCAGCGATATTTATTTTTTTGTCATTTGTCGAAAAAGTTTACGTCACCCCCCCCCCTGTGAAAATTCGGAAAATATGAAAAGTGGTCCTACGGTGATGAAACTGAACCACCTGATAGATAATTTTACGTAGAATCGACCGGTGAAAAGCACACATCGCTATCTCTAATAGTTTTTGAAATATTCGCGAAAAATGTTTATCATTTTGGATTTTTTGATATTTTCGAATTTTCAAAAGCTCATATCTCGACAACTAGACGTTTTATCAAAGTTTTGCGGCCAGATTCGGAAAGTACGCTTTTCGGAGCACCAAATATCCCGAAATCAGCGATATTTATTTTTTGTCATTTGTCGAAAAATGTTAAGCCTTGTGAAAATTTGCAAATAATGGAAAGTTGTCCTACGGTGATGAAACTGAATTACCTGATAGATAATTTTACGTAGAATCGACCGGTGAAAAGCACACATCGCTATCTCTAATAGCTTTTGAAATATTCGCGAAAAATGTTTATCGTTTTGGATTTTTTGATTTTTTCGAATTTTCAAAAGCTCATATCTCGGCAACTAGACGTTTTATCGAAGTTTTGCCTCCAGATTCGGAAAGTACGCGTTTCGGAGCACCAAATATCCCGAAATCAGCGATATTTATTTTTTGTCATTTGTCGAAAAATTTTACGCCACCCCCCCCCTGTGAAAATTCGGAAAAAATGAAAAGTGGTCCTACGGTGATGAAACTGAACCACCTGATAGATAATTTTACGTAGAATCGACCGGTGAAAAGCACACATCGCTATCTCTAATAGTTTTTGAAATATTCGCGAAAAATGTTTATCATTTTGGATTTTTTGATATTTTCGAATTTTCAAAAGCTCATATCTCGACAACTAGACGTTTTATCAAAGTTTTGCGGCCAGATTCGGAAAGTACGCGTTTCGGAGCACCAAATATCCCGAAATCAGCGATATTTATTTCTTGTCATTTGTCGAAAAATTTTAAGGCCTGTGAAAATTTGCAAAAAATGGAAAGTGGTCCTACGGTGATGAAACTGAACCTCCTGATAGATAATTTTACGTAGAATCGACCGGTGAAAAGCACACATCGCTATCTCTAATAGTTTTTGAAATATTCGCGAAAAATGTTTATCGTTTTAGATTTTTTGACTTTTTCGAATTTTCAAAAGCTCATATCTCGGCAACTAGACGTTTTATCGAAGTTTTGCGGCCAGATTCGGAAAATACGCGTTTCGGGGCACCAAATATCCCGAAATCAGCGATATTTATTTTTTGTCATTTGTCGAAAAATCTTAAGTCCTGTGAAAATTTGCAAAAAATCTATAGTGGTCCTACGGTTATGAAACTGAACCACCTGATAGATAATTTTACGTAGAATTGACTGGCAAAAAGCACACATCGCTATCTCTAATAGATTTTGAAATATTCGCGAAAAATATTTTTCGATTTTTTCGAATTTTCAAAAGCTCATATCTCGGCAACTAGACGTTTTATCGAAGTTTTGCCTCCAGATTCGGAAAGTACGCGTTTCGGAGCACCAAATATCCCGAAATCAGCGATATTTATTTTTTGTCCTTTGTCCAAAAACTTTACGACACCCCCCCTGTGAAAATTCGCAAAAAATGAAAAGTGGTCCTACGCTGATGAAACTGAACCACCTGATAGATAATTTTACGTAGAATCGACCGGTGATAAAGCACACATCGCTATCTCTAATAGTTTTTGAAATATTAGCGAAAAATTTTTATCGTTTTGGATTTTTTGATTTTTTCGTATTTTCAAAAGCTCATATCTCGGCAACTAGACGTTTTATCGAAGTTTTGCGGCCAGATTCGCAAAGTACGCGTTTCGGAGCACCAAATATCCCGAAACCAGCAATATTTATTTCTTGTCATTTGTCGAAAAATTTTAAGGCCTGTGAAAATTTGCAAAAAATGGAAAGTGGTCCTACGGTGATGAAACTGAACCTCCTGATAGATAATTTTACGTAGAATCGACCGGTGAAAAGCACACATCGCTCTCTCTAATAGTTTTTGAAATATTCGCGAAAAATATTTATCGTTTTGGATTTTTTGACTTTTTCGAATTTTCAAAAGCTCATATCTCGGCAACTAGACGTTTTATCGAAGTTTTGCGGCCAGATTCCGAAAATACGCGTTTCGAAGCACCAAATATCCCGAAATCAGCGATATTTATTTTTTTGTCATTTGTCGAAAAATTTTACATCACCCCCCCCTCCCCTGTGAAAATTCGGAAAAAATGAAAAGTGGTCCTACGGTGATGAAACTGAACCACCTGATAGATAATTTTACGTAGAATCGACCGGTGAAAAGCACACATCGCTATCTCTAATAGTTTTTGAAATATTCGCGAAAAATGTTTATCGTTTTGGATTTTTTGACTTTTTCGAATTTTCAAAAGCTCATATCTCGGCAACTAGACGTTTTATCGAAGTTTTGCGGCCAGATTCGGAAAGTACGCGTTTCGGAGCACCAAATATCCCGAAATCAGCGATATTTATTTTTTTGTCCTTTGTCGAAAAATTTTACGCCACCCCCCCTGTGAAAATTCGCAAATAATGAAAAGTGGTCCTACGCTGATGAAACTGAACCACCTGATAGATAATTTTACGTAGAATCGACCGGTGAAAAGCACACATCGCTATCTCTAATAGTTTTTGAAATATTCGCGAAAAATGTTTATCGTTTTGGATTTTTTGACTTTTTCGAATTTTCAAAAGCTCATATCTCGGCAACTAGACGTTTTATCGAAGTTTTGCGGCCAGATTCGGAAAGTACGCGTTTCGGAGCACCAAATATCCCGAAATCAGCGATATTTATTTTTTTGTCATTTGTCGGAAAATTTTACGTCAACCCCCGCCCCGCCCCCTGTGAAAATTCGGACAAAATGAAAAGTGGTCCTACGGTGATGAAACTGAACCACCTGATAGATAATTTTACGTAGAATCGACCTGTGAAAAGCACACATCGCTATCTCTAATAGTTTTTGAAATATTCGTGATAAATTTTTATCGCTTTGGATTTTTTGATTTTTTCGAACTTTCAAAAGCTCATATCTCGGCAACTAGACGTTTTATCGAAGTTTTGCGGCCAGATTTGGAAAGTACACGTTTCGGAGCACCAAATATCCCGAAATCAGCGATATTTATTTTTTGTCATTTGTCGAAAAATGTTAAGCCTTGTGAAAATTTGCAAATAATGGAAAGTTGTCCTACGGTGATGAAACTGAATTGCTTGATAGATAATTTTACGTAGAAGCGCCCGGTGAAAAGCACACATCGCTATCTCTAATAGTTTTTGAAATATTCGCGAAAATTTTTTATCATTTTGGATTTTTTGATTTTTTCGAATTTTCAAAAGCTCATATCTCGACAACTAGACGTTTTATCAAAGTTTTGCGGCTAGATTCGGAAAGTACGCGTTTCGGAGCACCAAATATCCCGGAATCACCAATATTTATTTCTTGTCATTTGTCGAAAAATTTTAAGGCCTGTGAAACTTTGCAAAAAATGGAAAGTGGACCTACGGTGATGAAACTGAACCTCCTGATAGATAATTTTACGTAGAATCGACCGGTGAAAAGCACACATCGCTATCTCTAATAGTTTTTGAAATATTCGCGAAAAATGTTTATCATTTTGGATTTTTTGATATTTTCGAATTTTCAAAAGCTCATATCTCGGCAACTAGACGTTTTATCGAAGTTTTGCGGCCAGATTCGGAAAGTACGCGTTTCGGAGCACCAAATATCCCGAAATCAGCGACATTTATTTTTTTGTCATTTGTCGAAAAATATTAAGGCCTGTGAAAATTTGCAAAAAATCTAAAGTGGTCCTACGGTGATGAAACTGAACCACCTGATAGATTATTTGACGTAGAATCGACTGGCAAAAAGCACACATCGCTATCTCTAATAGTTTTTGAAATATTCGCGAAAAATGTTTTTCGATTTTTTCGAATTTTCAAAAGCTCATATCTCGGCAACTAGACGTTATATCAAAGTTTTGCGGCCAGATTCGGAAAGTACGCGTTTCGGAGCACCAAATATCCCGAAATCAGCAATAGTTATTTCTTGTCATTTGTCGAAAAATTTTAAGGCCTGTGAAAATTTGCAAAAAATGGAAAGTGGTCCTACGGTGATGAAACTGAACCTCCTGATAGATAATTTTACGTAGAATCGACCGGTGAAAAGCACACATCGCCCTCTCTAATAGTTTTTGAAATATTCGCGAAAAATATTTATCGTTTTGGATTTTTTGATTTTTTCGAATTTTCAAAAGCTCATATCTCGGCAACTAGACGTTTTATCGAAGTTTTGCGGCCAGATTCGGAAAGTACGCGTTTCGGAGCACCAAATATCCCGAAATCAGCGATATTTATTTTTTTGTCATTTGTCGAAAAATTTTACGCCACCCCCCCCTGTGAAAATTCGCAAAAATTTAAAAGTGCTCCTACGGTGATAAAACTGAACCACCTGATAGATAATTTTACGTAGAATCGACCGGAGAAAAGCACATACCGCTTTCTCTAATAGCTTTTGAAATATTCGCGAAAAATATTTATCGTTTTGGATTTTTTTATTTTTTCGAATTTTCAAAAGCTCATATCTCGGCAACTAGACGTTTTATCGAAGTTTTGCGGCCAGATTCGGAAAGTACGCGTTTCGGAGCACCAAATATCCCGAAATCAGCGATATTTATTTTTTTGTCATTTGTCGAAAAATTTTACGCCACCCCCCCCCTGTGAAAATTCGCAAAAATTTAAAAGTGCTCCTACGGTGATAAAACTGAACCACCTGATAGATAATTTTACGTAGAATCGACCGGAGAAAAGCACATACCGCTTTCTCTAATAGCTTTTGAAATATTCGCGAAAAATATTTATCGTTTTGGATTTTTTTATTTTTTCGAATTTTCAAAAGCTCATATCTCGGCAACTAGACGTTTTATCGAAGTTTTGCGGCCAGATTCGGAAAGTACGCGTTTCGGAGCACCAAATATCCCGAAATCAGCGATATTTATTTTTTTGTCATTTGTCGGAAAATTTTTACGCCACCCCCCCCCCTCTGTGAAAATTCGCAAAAATTTAAAAGTGGTCCTACGGTCATAAAACTGAACCACCTGATAGATAATTTTACGTAGAATCGACCGGAGAAAAGCACACACCGCTTTCTCTAATAGCTTTTGAAATATTCGCGAAAAATGTTTATCGTTTTGGATTTTTTGATTTTTTCGAATTTTCAAAAGCTCATATCTCGGCAACTAGACGTTTTATCGAAGTTTTGCGGCCAGATTCGGAAAGTACGCGTTTCGGAGCACCAAATATCCTGAAATCAGCGATATTTATTTTTTTGTCCTTTGTCGAAAAATTTTACGCCACCCCCCCTGTGAAAATTCGCTTAAAATGAAAAGTGGTCCTACGCTGATGAAACTGAACCACCTGATAGATAATTTTACGTAGAATCGACCGGTGAAAAGCACACATCGCTATCTCTAATAGATTTTGAAATATTCGCGAAAAATTTTTATCGTTTTGGATTTTTTGATTTTTTCGAATTTTCAAAAGTTCATATCTCGGCAACTAGACGTTTTATCGAAGTTTTGCGGCCAGATTCGGAAAGTACGCGTTTCGGAGCACCAAATATCCCGAAATCAGCGATATTTATTTTTTTGTCCTTTGTCGAAAAATTTTACGCCACCGCCCCTGTGAAAATTCGCAAAAAATGAAAAGTGGTCCTACGCTGATGAAACTGAACCACCTGATAGATAATTTTACGTAGAATCGACCGGTGAAAAGCACACATCGCTATCTCTAATAGTTTTTGAAATATTAGCGAAAAATTTTTATCGTTTTGGATTTTTTGATTTTTTCGAATTTTCAAAAGCTCATATCTCGGCAACTAGACGTTTTATCGAAGTTTTGCGGCCAGATTCGGAAAGTACGCGTTTCGGAGCACCAAATATCCCGGAATCAGCAATATTTATTTCTTGTCATTTGTCGAAAAATTTTAAGGCCTGTGAAACTTTGCAAAAAATGGAAAGTGGTCCTACGGTGATGAAACTGAACCTCCTGATAGATAATTTTACGTAGAATCGACCGGTGAAAAACACACATCGCTATCTCTAATAGTTTTTGAAATATTCGCGAAAAATGTTTATCATTTTGGATTTTTTGATATTTTCGAATTTTCAAAAGCTCATATCTCGACAACTAGACGTTTTATCAAAGTTTTGCGGCCAGATTCGGAAAGTACGCGTTTCGGAGCACCAAATATCCCGAAATCAGCGATATTTATTTCTTGTCATTTCTCGAAAAATTTTAAGGCCTGTGAAAATTTGCAAAAAATGGAAAGTGGTCCTACGGTGATGAAACTGAACCTCCTGATAGATAATTTTACGTAGAATCGACCGGTGAAAAGCACACATCGCTATCTCTAATAGTTTTTGAAATATTCGCGAAAAATTTTTATCATTTTGGATTTTTTGATATTTTCGAATTTTCAAAAGCTCATATCTCGACAACTAGACGTTTTATCGAAGTTTTGCGGACAGATTCGGAAAGTATGCGTTTCGGAGCACCAAATATCCCGAAATCAGCGATATATATTTTTTTGTCCCTTGTCGAAAAATTTTACGCCACCCCCCTGTGAAAATTCGCAAAAAATGAAAAGTGGTCCTATGCTGATGAAACTGAACCACCTGATAGATAATTTTACGTAGAATCGACCGGTGAAAAGCACACATCGCTATCTCTAATAGTTTTTGAAATATTAGCGAAAAATTTTTATCGTTTTGGATTTTTTGATTTTTTCGAATTTTCAAAAGCTCATATCTCGGCAACTAAACGTTTTATCGAAGTTTTGCGGCCAGATTCGGAAAGTACGCGTTTCGGAGCACCAAATATCCCGAAATCAGCGATATTTATCTTTTGTCATTTGTCGAAAAATTTTAAGTCTTGTGAAAATTTGCAAAAAATCTATAGTGGTCCTACGGTGATGAAACTGAACCACCTGATAGATAATTTTACGTAGAATCGACTGGCAAAAAGCACACATCGCCATCTCTAATAGATTTTGAAATATTCGCGAAAAATATTTTTCGATTTTTTCGAATTTTCATAAACTCATATCTCGGTAACTAGATGTTTTATCGAAGTTTTGCGGCCAGATTTGGAAAGTACGCGTTTCGGAGCACCAAATATCCCGAAATCAGCGATATTTATTTTTTGTCATTTGTCGAAAAATTTTAAGGCCTGTGAAAATTTGCAAAAAATCTAAAGTGGTCCTACGGTGATGAAACTGAACCACCTGATAGATTATTTGACGTAGAATCAACTGGCAAAAAGCACACATCGCTATCTCTAATAGTTTTTGAAATATTCGCGAAAAATGTTTTTCGATTTTCTCGAATTTTCAAAAGCTCATATCTCGGCAACTAGACGTTATATCAAAGTTTTGCGGCCAGATTCGGAAAGTACGCGTTTCGGAGCACCAAATATCCCGAAATCAGCAATAGTTATTTCTTGTCATTTGTCGAAAAATTTTAAGGCCTGTGAAAATTTGCAAAAAATGGAAAGTGGTCCTACGGTGATGAAACTGAACCTCCTGATAGATAATTTTACGTAGAATCGACCGGAGAAAAGCACATACCGCTTTCTCTAATAGCTTTTGAAATATTCGCGAAAAATGTTTATCGTTTTGGATTTTTTTATTTTTTCGAATTTTCAAAAGCTCATATCTCGGCAACTAGACGTTTTATCGAAGTTTTGCGGCCAGATTCGGAAAGTACGCGTTTCGGAGCACCAAATATCCCGAAATCAGCGATATTTATTTTTTGTCCTTTGTCGAAAAATTTTACGCCACCCCCCCTGTGAAAATTCGCAAAAAATGAAAAGTGGTCCTACGCTGATGAAACTGAGCCACCTGATAGATAATTTTACGTAGAATCGACCGGTGAAAAGCACACATCGCTATCTCTAATAGTTTTTGAAATATTAGCGAAAAATTTTTTTCGTTTTGGATTTTTTGATTTTTTTCGAATTTTCAAAAGCTCATATCTCGGCAACTAGACGTTTTATCGAAGTTTTGCGGTCAGATTCGGAAAAAGTAATACGCGTTTCGGAGCACCAAATATCCCGAAATCAGCGATATTTATTTTTTTGTCATTTGTCGAAAAATTTTACGCCACCCCCCCCTGTGAAAATTCGCAAAAATTTAAAAAGTGCTCCTACGGTGATAAAACTGAACCACCTGATAGATAATTTTACGTAGAATCGACCGGAGAAAAGCACATACCGCTTTCTCTAATAGCTTTTGAAATATTCGCGAAAATATTTATCGTTTTGGATTTTTTATTTTTTCGAATTTTCAAAAGCTCATAACTCGGCAACTAGACGTTTTATCGAAGTTTTGCGGCCAGATTCGGAAAGTACGCGTTTCGGAGCACCAAATATCCCGAAATCAGCGATATTTATTTTTTGTCCTTTGTCGAAAAATTTTACGCCACCCCCCCTGTGAAAATTCGCAAAAAATGAAAAGTGGTCCTACGCTGATGAAACTGAGCCACCTGATAGATAATTTTACGTAGAATCGACCGGTGAAAAGCACACACATCGCTATCTCTAATAGTTTTTGAAATATTAGCGAAAAATTTTTTTCGTTTTGGATTTTTTGATTTTTTTCGAATTTCAAAAGCTCATATCTCGGCAACTAGACGTTTAATCGAAGTTTTGCGGCCAGATTCGGAAAGTACGCATTTCGAGCACCAAATATCCCGAAATCAGCGATATTTATTTTTTTGTCATTTGTCGAAAAATTTTACGTCACCCCCCCCCTGTGAAAATTCGGAAAAAATGAAAATGGTCCTACGGTGATGAAACTGAACCACCTGATAGATAATTTTACGGTAGAATCGACCGGTGAAAAGCACACATCGCTATCTCTAATAGTTTTTGAAATATTCGAGAAAAATTTTTATCGCTTTGGATTTTTTGAGTTTTTCGAATTTTCAAAAGCTCATATCTCGGCAACTAGACGTTTTATCGAAGTTTTGCGGTCAGATTCGGATTTACGCGTTTCGGAGCACCAAATATCCCGAAATCAGCGATATTTATTTTTTTGGACATTTGTCGAAAAATTTTAAGCCCTGTGAAAATTCGTAAAAATTAAAAGTGGTCCTACGCTGATGAAACTAACCACCTGAAAGATAATTTTACCTAGAATCGACCGGTGAAAAGCACACATCGCTATCTCTAATAGTTTTTGAAATATTCGCGAAAAATGTTTACTCGTTTTGGATTTTTTGACTTTTTCGAATCTTCAAAAGCTCATATCTCGGCAACTAGACGTTTTATCGAAGTTTTGCGGCCAGATTTGGAAAGTACACCTTTCGGAGCACCAAATATCCGAAATCAGCGATATTTATTTTTTGTCATTTGTCGAAAAATTTTAAGCCCTGTGAAAATTTGCAAAAAATCTAAAGTGGTACTACGGTGATGAAACTGAACCACCTGATAGATAATTTTACGTAGAATCGACCGGTGAAAAACACACATCGCTATCTCTAATAGTTTTGAAATATTCGCGAAAAATGTTTATCGTTTGGATTTTTTGACTTTTTCGAATTTTCAAAAGCTCATATCTCGGCAACTAGACGTTTTATCGAAGTTTTGCGGCCAGATTCGGAAGGTACGCGTTTCGGAGCACCAAATATCCCGTAATCAGCGATATTTATTTTTTTTGTCATTTGTCGAAAAATTTTACGCCACCCCCCCCTGTGAAAATTCGGAAAAAATGAAAGTGGGTCCTACGGTGATGAAACTGAACCACCTGATAGATATTTTTACGTAGAATCGACTGGTGAAAAACACACATCGCTATCTCTAATAGTTTTTGAAATATTCGCGAAAAATTTTTATCGTTTTGGATATTTTGATTTTTTCGAATTTTCAAAAGCTCATATCTCGGCAACTAGACGTTTTATCGAAGTTTTGCGGCCAGATTCGGAAAGTACGCGTTTCGGAGCACCAATATCCCGAAATCAGCGATATTTATTTTTTGTCATATGTCGAAAAATGTTAAGCCATGTGAAAATTTGCAAATAATGGAAAGTTGTCCTACGGTGATAAAACTGAATTACCTGATAGATATTTTACGTAGAATCGACCGGTGAAAGCACACATCGCTATCTCTAATAGCTTTTGAAATATTCGCGAAAAATGTTTATCGTTTTGGATTTTTTGATTTTTTCGAATTTTCAAAAGCTCATATCTCGGCAACTAGACGTTTTATCGAAGTTTTGCGGCCAGATTCGGAAAGTACGCGTTTCGGAGCACCAAATATCCCGAAATCAGCGATATTTATTTTTTGTCATTTGTCGAAAAATTTTAAGCCCTGTGAAAATTCGTAAAAATTAAAAGTGGTCCTACGCTGATGAAACTAACCACCTGATAGATAATTTTACCTAGAATCGACCGGTGAAAAGCATACATCGCTATCTCTAATAGTTTTTGAAATATTCGCGAAAAATGTTTATCGTTTTTGAATATTTTTGACTTTTTCGAATCTTCAAAAGCTCATATCTCGGCAACTAGACGTTTTATCGAAGTCTTGCGGCCAGATTTGGAAAGTACACCTTTCGGAGCACCAAATATCCCGAAATCAGCGATATTTATTTTTTGTCATTTGTCGAAAAATTTTAAGCCCTGTGAAAATTCGCAAAAATTTAAAAGTGGTCCTACGGTGATGAAACTCAACACCTGATAGATAATTTTACGTAGAATCGACCGGTGAAAAGCACACATCGCTATCTCTAATAGTTTTTGAAATATTCACGAAAATGTTTATCATTTTGGATTTTTTGATATTTTCGAATTTTCAAAAGCTCATATCTCGACAACTAGACGTTTTATCAAAGTTTTGCGGCCAGATTCGGAAAGTACGCGTTTCGGAGCACCAAATATCCCGAAATCAGCGATATTTATTTCTTGTCATTTGTCGAAAAATTTTAAGGCCTGTGAAAATTTGCAAAAAAATGGAACGTGGTCCTACGGTGATGAAACTGAACCTCCTGATAGATAATTTTACGTAGAATCGACCGGTGAAAAGCACACATCGCTATCTCTAATAGTTTTTGAAATATTCGCGAAAAATGTTTATCGTTTTAGATTTTTTGACTTTTTCGAATTTTCAAAAGCTCATATCTCGGCAACTAGACGTTTTATCGAAGTTTTGCGGCCAGATTCGGGAAAATACGCGTTTCGGGGCACCAAATATCCCGAAATCAGCGATATTTATCTTTTGTCATTTGTCGAAAAATTTTAAGTCTTGTGAAAATTTGCAAAAATCTATAGTGGTCCTACGGTGATGAAACTGAACCACCTGATAGATTATTTTACGTAGAATCGACTGGCAAAAAGCACACATCGCTATCTCTAATAGATTTTGAAATATTCGCGAAAAATATTTTTCAATTTTTTCGAATTTTCAAAAGGTCATATCTCGGCAACTAGACGTTTTATCGAAGTTTTGCCGCCAGATTCGAAAGAACGCGTTTCGGAGCACCAAATATCCCGAAATCAGCGATATTTATTTTTTTTGTCCTTTGTCGAAAATTTTACGCCACCCCCCCTGTGAAAATTCGCAAAAAATAGAAAAGTGGTCCTACGCTGATGAAACTGAACCACCTGATAGATAATTTTACGTAGAATCGACCGGTGAAAAACACACATCGCTATCTCTAATAGTTTTTGAAATATTAGCGAAAATTTTTATCGTTTTGGATTTTTTGATTTTTTCGAATTTTCAAAAGCTCATATCTCGGCAACTAGACGTTTTATCGAAGTTTTGCGGTCAGATTTCGGAAAGTACGCGTTTTGGGGCACCAAATATTCCGAAATCAGCGATATTTATTTTTTTGTCATTTGTCGAAAAATTTTACGTCACCCCCCCCCCCCCCCGCCCCTGTGAAAATTCGGACAAAATGAAAAGTGGTCCTACGGTGATGAAACTGAACCACCTGATAGATAATTTTAACGTAGAATCGACCGGTGAAAAGCACACATCGCTATCTCTAATAGTTTTTGAAATATTCGCGAAAAATGTTTTTCGATTTTTTCGAATTTTCAAAAGCTCATATCTCGGCAACTAGACGTTATATCAAAGTTTTGCGGCCAGATTCGGAAAGTACGCGTTTCGGAGCACCAAATATCCCGAAATCAGCAATATTTATTTCTTGTCATTTGTCGAAAAATTTTAAGGCCTGTGAAAATTTGCAAAAAATGGAAAGTGGTCCTACGGTGATGAAACTGAACCTCCTGATAGATAATTTTACGTAGAATCGACTGGCAAAAAGCACACATCGCTATCTCTAATAGATTTTGAAATTATTCGCGAAAATATTTTTCGATTTTTCGAATTTTCAAAAGCTCATATCTCGGCAACTAGATGTTTTATCGAAGTTTTGCGGCCAGATTCGGAAAGTACGCGTTTCGGAGCACCAAATATCCCGAAATCAGCGATATTTATTTTTTTGTCATTTGTCGAAAAATTTTACGTCACCCCCCCCCCCCCCCCTGTGAAAATTCGGAAAAAATGATAAGTGGTCCTACGGTGATGAAACTGAACCACCTGATAGATAATTTTACGTAGAATCGACCGGTGAAAAGCACACATCGCTATCTCTAATAGTTTTTGAAATATTCGTGATAAATTTTTATCGCTTTGGATTTTTTGATTTTTTCGAATTTTCAAAAGCTCATATCTCGGCTACTAGACGTTTTATCGAAGTTTTGCGGCCAGATTTGGAAAGTACACGTTTCGGAGCACCAATATCCCGAAATCAGCGATATTTATTTTTTTGTCCTTTGTCGAAAAAATTTTACGCCACCCCCCCTGTGATAATTCGCAAAAAATGAAATGTGGTCCTACGCTGATGAAACTGAACCACCTGATAGATAATTTTACGTAGAATCGACCGGTGAAAAGCACACATCGCTATCTCTAATAGTTTTTGAAATAATCGTGAAAATTTTTATCGCTTTGGATTTTTTGAGTTTTTCGAATTTTCAAAAGCTCATATCTCGGCAACTAGACGTTTTATCGAAGTTTTGCCGGCAGATTCGGAATTTACGCGTTTCAGAGCACCAAATATCCCGAAATCAGCGATATTTATTTTTTGTCATTTGTCGAAAAATTTTAAGTCCTGTGAAAATTTGCAAAAAATCTATAGTGGTCGTACGGTTATGAAACTGAAACCACCTGATAGATAATTTTACGTAGAATCGACCGGAGAAAAGCACATACCGCTATCTCTAATAGCTTTTGAAATATTCGCGAAAAATGTTTATCGTTTTGGATTTTTTGACTGTTTCGAATTTTCAAAAGCTCATATCTCGGCAACTAGACGTTTTATCGAAGTTTTGCGGACAGATTCGGAAAGTACGCGTTTCGGAGCACCAAATATCCCGAAATCAGCGATATTTATTTCTTGTCTATTGTCGAAAATTTTAAGTCCTGTGAAAATTTGCAAAAAATCTATAGTGGTCGTACGGTTATGAAACTGAACCACCTGATAGATAATTTTACGTAGAATCGACCGGTGAAAAGCACACATCGCTATCTCTAATAGTTTTTGAAATATTCGTGAAAAATTTTTATCGCTTTGGATTTTTTGAGTTTATCGAATTTTCAAAAGCTCATATCTCGGCAACTAGACGTTTTATCGAAGTTTTGCGGTCAGATTCGGAATTTACGCGTTTCGGAGCACCAAATATCCCGAAATCAGCGATATTTATTTTTTTGTCATTTGTCGAAAAATTTTAAGCCCTGTGAATATTCGTAAAAATTAAAAGTGGTCCTACGCTGATGAAACTGAACCACCTGATAGATAATTTTACGTAGAATCGACCGGTGAAAAGCACACATCGCTATCTCTAATAGTTTTTGAAATATTAGCGAAAATTTTTTATCGTTTTGGATTTTTTGATTTTTTCGAATTTTCAAAAGCTCATATCTCGGCAACTAGACGTTTTATCGAAGTTTTGCGGCCAGATTCGGAAAGTACGCGTTTCGGAGCACCAAATATCCCGAAATCAGCGATATTTATTTTTTTGTCATTTGTCGAAAAATTTTACGTCACCCCCCCCCCCCCCTGTGAAAATTCGGACAAAATGAAAAGTGGTCCTACGGTGATGAAACTGAACCACCTGATAGATAATTTTACGTAGAATCGACCGGTGAAAAGCACACATCGCTATCTCTAATAGTTTTGAAATATTCGTGATAAATTTTTATCGCTTTGGATTTTTTGATTTTTTCGAATTTTCAAAAGCTCATATCCTCGGCAACTAGACGTTTTATCGAAGTTTTGCGGCCAGATTTGGAAAGTACACGTTTCGGAGCACCAAATATCCCGAAATCAGCGATATTAATTTTTTTGTCATTTGTCGAAAAATGTTAAGCCTTGTGAAAATTTGCAAATAATGGAAAGTTGTCCTACGGTGATGAAAACTGAATTACCTGATAGATAATTTTACGTAGAAGCGCCCGGTGAAAAACACACATCGCTATCTCTAATAGTTTTTGAAATATTCGCGAAAATTTTTTATCATTTGGATGTTTTGATTTTTTCGAATTTTCAAAAGCTCATATCTCGACAACTAGACGTTTTATCAAAGTTTTGCGGCTAGATTCGGAAAGTACGCGTTTCGGAGCACCAAATATCCCGGAATCAGCAGTATTTATTTCTTGTCATTTGTCGAAAAATATTAAGGCCTGTGAAACTTTGCAAAAAATGGAAAGTGGTCCTACGGTGATGAAACTGAACCTCCTGATAGATAATTTTACGTAGAATCGACCGGTGAAAAGCACACATCGCTATCTCTAATAGTTTTTGAAATATTCGCGAAAAATGTTTATCATTTTGGATTTTTTGATATTTTCGAATTTTCAAAAGCTCATATCTCGACAACTAGACGTTTTATCAAAGTTTTGCGGCCAGATTCGGAAAATACGCGTTTCGGAGCACCAAATATCCCGAAATCAGCGATATTTATTTTTTTTGTCATTTCTCGAAAAATTTTACGCCACCCCCCCTGTGAAAATTCGCAAAAAATGAAAAGTGGTCCTACGCTGATGAAACTGAACCGCCTGATAGATAAATTTACGTAGAATCGACCGGTGAAATGCACACATCGCTATCTCTAATAGTTTTTGAAATATTCGCGAAAAATGTTTATCGTTTTGGATTTTTTGACTTTTTCGAATTTTCAAAAGCTCATATCTCGGCAACTAGACGTTTTATCGAAGTTTTGCGGCCAGATTCGGAAAATACGCGTTTCGGAGCACCAAATATCCCGAAATCAGCGATATATATCTTTTGTCATTTGTCGAAAAATTTTAAGTCTAGTGAAAATTTGCAAAAAATCTATAGTGGTCCTACGGTGATGAAACTGAACCACCTGATAGATAATTTTACGTAGAATCGACTGGCAAAAAGCACACATCGCTATCTCTAATAGATTTTGAAATATTCGCGAAAAATATTTTTCGATGTTTTCGAATTTTCAAAAACTCATATCTCGGCAACTAGATGTTTTATCGAAGTTTTGCGGCCAGATTTGGAAAGTACGCGTTTCGGAGCACCAAATATCCCGAAATCAGCGATATTTATTTTTGTCATTTGTCGAAAAAATTTACGCCACCCCCCCCTGTGAAAATTCGCAAAAAATAAAAAGTTGTCCTACGGTGATGAAACTGAACCACCTGAGAGATAATTTTACGTAGAATCGACCGGCAAAAAGCACACATCGCTATCTCTAATAGTTTTTGAAATATTCGCGAAAAATGTTTATCGTTTTGGATTTTTTGACTTTTTCGAATTTTCAAAAGCTCATATCTCGAAACTAGACGTTTTATCGAAGTATTGCGGCCAGATTCGGAAAGTACGCGTTTCGGAGCACCAAATATCCCGAAATCAGCGATATTTATTTTTTTAATCATTTGTCGAAAAATTTTACGCCACCCCCCCCTGTGAAAATTCGCAAAAAAATGAAAAGTGGTCCTACGCTGATGAAACTGAACCGCCTGATAGATAATTTTACGTAGAATCGACTGGTGAAAAGCACACATCGCTATCTCTAATAGTTTTGAAATATTCGCGAAAAATGTTTTTCGATTTTTTCAAATTTTCAAAAGCTCATATCTCGGCAACTAGACGTTATATCAAAGTTTTGCGGCCAGATTCGGAAAGTACGCGTTTCGGAGCACCAAATATCCCGATATCAGCAATATTTATTTCTTGTCATTTGTCGAAAAATTTTAAGGCCTGTGAAAATTTGCAAAAAAATGGAAAGTGGTCCTACGGTGATGAAACTGAACCTCCTGATAGATAATTTTACGTAGAATCGACCGGTGAAAAGCACACATCGCCCTCTCTAATAGTTTTTGAAATATTCGCGAAAAATATTTATCGTTTTGGATTTTTTTTATTTTTTCGAATTTTCAAAAGCTCATATCTCGGCAACTAGACGTTTTATCGAAGTTTTGCGGCCAGATTCGGAAAGTACGCGTTTCGGAGCACCAAATATCCCGAAATCAGCGATATTTATTTTTTTTGTCATTTGTCGAAAAATTTTACGCCACCCCCCCCCTGTGAAAATTCGCAAAAATTTAAAGTGGTCCTACGGTGATAAAACTGAACCACCTGATAGATAATTTTACGTAGAATCGACCGGAGAAAAGCACATACCGCTTTCTCTAATAGCTTTTGAAATATTCGCGAAAAATGTTTATCGTTTTGGATTTTTTTATTTTTTCGAATTTTCAAAAGCTCATATCTCGGTAACTAGACGTTTTATCGAAGTTTTGCGGTCAGATTAGGAATTTACGCGTTTCGGAGCACCAAATATCCCGAAATCAGCGATATTTATTTTTTTGTCATTTGTCGAAAAATTTTAAGCCATGTGAAAATTCGTAAAAATTAAAAGTGGTCCTACGCTGATGAAACTAACCACCTGATAGATAATTTTACCTAGAATCGACCGGTGAAAAGCACACATCGCTATCTCTAATAGTTTTTGAAATATTCGCGAAAAATGTTTATCGTTTTGGATTTTTTGACTTTTTCAAATCTTCAAATGCTCATATCTCGGCAACTAGATGTTTTATCGAAGTTTTGCGGCCAGATTTGGAAAGTACACCTTTCCGAGCACCAAATATCCCGAAATCAGCGATATTTATATTTTGTCATTTGTCGAAAAATTTTAAGCCTTGTGAAAATTCGCAAAAATTTAAAAGTGGTCCTACGGTGATGAAACTCAACCACCTGATAGATAATTTTACGTAGAATCGACCGGAGAAAAGCACATACCGCTATCTCTAATAGCTTTTGAAATATTCGCGAAAAATGTTTATCGTTTTGGATTTTTTGATTTTTTCGAATTTTCAAAAGCTCATATCTCGGCAACTAGACGTTTTATCGAAGTTTTGCGGCCAGATTCGGAAAGTACGCGTTTTCGGAGCACCAAATATCCCGAAATCAGCGATATTTATTTTTGTCATATGTCGAAAAATGTTAAGCCTTGTGAAATTTGCAAATAATGGAAAGTTGTCCTACAGTGATGAAACTGAATTACCTGATAGATAATTTTACGTAGAATCGACCGGTGAAAAGCACACATCGCTATCTCTAATAGTTTTTGAAATATTCGCGAAAAATTATTATCATTTTGGATTTTTTGATTTTTTCGAATTTTCAAAAGCTCATATCTCGACAACTAGACGTTTTATCAAAGTATTGCGGCTAGATTCGGAAAGTACGCGTTTCGGAGCACCAAATATCCCGGAATCAGCAATATTTATTTCTTGTCATTTGTCGAAAAATTTTAAGGCCTGTGAAACTTTGCAAAAAATGGAAAGTGGTCCTACGGTGATGAAACTGAACCTCCTGATAGATAATTTTACGTAGAATCGACCGGTGAAAAGCACACATCGCTATCTCTAATAGTTTTGAAATATTAGCGAAAAATTTTTATCGTTTTGGATTTTTTGATTTTTTCGAATTTTCAAAAGCTCATATCTTGGCACTAGACGTTTTATCGAAGTTTTGCGGCCAGATTCGGAAAGTACGCGTTTCGGAGCACCAAATATCCCGAAATCAGCGATATTTATTTTTTTGTCATTTGTCGAAAAATTTTACGTCACCCCCCCCCCCCACCCCTGTGAAAATTCGGACAAAATGAAAAGTGGTCCTACGGTGATGAAACTGAACCACCTGATAGATAATTTTACGTAGAATCGACCGGTGAAAAGCACACATCGCTATCTCTAATAGTTTTTGAAATATTCGTGATAAAATTTTTTTCGCTTTGGATTTTTTGATTTTTTCGAATTTTCAAAAGCTCATATCTCGGCAACTAGACGTTTTATCGAAGTTTTGCGGCCAGATTTGGAAAGTACACGTTTCGGAGCACCAAATATCCCGAAATCAGCGATATTTATTTTTTGTCATTTGTCGAAAAATGTTAAGCCTTGTGAAAATTTGCAAATAATGGAAAGTTGTCCTACGGTGATGAAACTGAATTACATGATAGATAATTTTACGTAGAAGCGCCCGGTGAAAAGCACACATCGCTATCTCTAATAGTTTTTGAAATATTCGCGAAAAAATGTTTATCATTTTGGATCTTTTGATTTTTTCGAATTTTCAAAAGCTCATATCTCGACAACTAGACGTTTTATCAAAGTTTTGCGGCTAGATTCGGAAAGTACGCGTTTCGGAGCACCAAATATCCCGGAATCAGCAATATTTATTTCTTGTCATTTGTCGAAAAATTTTAAGGCCTGTGAAACTTTGCAAAAAATGGAAAGTGGTCCTACGGTGATGAAACTGAACCTCCTGATAGATAATTTTACGTAGAATCGACCGGTGAAAAGCACACATCGCTATCTCTAATAGTTTTTGAAATATTCGCGAAAAATGTTTATCATTTTGGATTTTTTGATATTTTCGAATTTTCAAAAGCTCATATCTCGGCAAACTAGACGTTTTATCGAAGTTTTGCCGCCAGATTCGGAAAGTACGCGTTGCGGAGCACGAAATATCCCGAAATCAGCGACATTTATTTTTTTGTCATTTGTCGAAAAATTTTACGCCACCCCCTATGAAAATTCGCAAAAAATGAAAAGTGGTCCTACGGTGATGAAACTGAACCGCCTGATAGATAATTTTACGTAGAATCGACCGGTGAAAAGCACACATCGCTATCTCTAATAGTTTTTGAAATATTCGCGAAAATGTTTATCATTTTGGATTTTTTGATATTTTCGAATTTTCAAAAGCTCATATCTCGACAGCTAGACGTTTTATCGAAGTTTTGCGGCCAGATTTGGAAAGTACACGTTTCGGAGCACCAAATATCCCGAAATCAGCGATATTCATTTTTTTGTCATTTCTCGAAAAATTTTACGCCACCCCCCCTGTGAAAATTCGCAAAAAATGAAAAGTGGTCCTACGGTGATGAAACTGAACCACCTGATAGATAATTTTACGTAGAATCGACCGGTGAAAAGCACATACCGCTATCTCTAATAGCTTTTGAAATATTCATGAAAAATGTATATCGTTTGGGATTTTAGATTTTTTCGAATTTTCAAAAGCTCATATCTCGGCAACTAGACGTTTTATCGAAGTTTTGCGGCAGATTCGGAAAGTACGCATTTCGGAGCACCAAATATCCCGAAATCAGCGATATTTATTTTTTTGTCATTTGTCGAAAAATTTTACGTCGCCCCCCCCCCCCTGTGAAAATTCGGAAAAAATGAAAAGTGGTCCTACGGTGATGAAACTGAACCACCTGATAGATAATTTTACGTAGAATCGACCGGTGAAAAGCACACATCGCTATCTCTAATAGTTTTTGAAATATTCGTGAAAATTTTTTATCGCTTTGGATTTTTTGAGTTTTTCGAATTTTCAAAAGCTCATATCTCGGCAACTAGACGTTTTATCGAAGTTTTGCGGTCAGATTCGGAATTTACGCGTTTCGGAGCACCAAATATCCCGAAATCAGCGATATTTATTTTTTTGTCATTTGTCGAAAAATTTTAAGCCCTGTGAAAATTCGTAAAAATTAAAAGTGGTCCTACGCTGATGAAACTAACCACCTGATAGATAATTTTACCTAGAATCGACCGGTGAAAAGCACACATCGCTATCTCTAATAGTTTTTGAAATATTCGCGAAAAATATTTTTTGATTTTTTCGAATTTTCAAAAGCTCATATCTCGGCAACTAGACGTTTTATCGAAGTTTTGCGGCCAGATTTGGAAAGTACACGTTTCGGAGCACCAAATATCCCGAAATCAGCGATATTTATTTCTTGTCATTTGTCGAAAAATGTTAAGCCTTGTGAAAATTTGCAAATAATGGAAAGTTGTCCTACGGTGATGAAACTGAATTACATGATAGATAATTTTACGTAGAAGCTCCCGTGAAAAGCACACATCGCTATCTCTAATAGTTTTTGAAATATTCGCGAAAAATGTTTATCATTTTGGATTTTTTTGATTTTTTCGAATTTTCAAAAGCTCATATCTCGACAACTAGACGTTTTATCAAAGTTTTGCGGCTAGATTCGGAAAGTACGCGTTTCGGAGCACCAAATATCCCTGAATCAGCAATATTTATTTCTTGTCATTTGTCGAAAAATTTTAAGGCCTGTGAAACTTTGCAAAAAATGGAAAGTGGTCCTACGGTGATGAAACTGAACCTCCTGATAGATAATTTTACGTAGAATCGACCGGTGAAAAGCACACATCGCTATCTCTAATAGTTTTTGAAATATTCGCGAAAAATGTTTATCATTTTGGATTTTTTGATATTTTCGAATTTTCAAAAGCTCATATCTCGGCAAACTAGACGTTTTATCGAAGTTTTGCCGCCAGATTCGGAAAGTACGCGTTGCGGAGCACGAAATATCCCGAAAACAGCGACATTTATTTTTTTGTCATTTGTCGAAAAATTTTACGCCACCCCCTATGAAAATTCGCAAAAAATGAAAAGTGGTCCTACGGTGATGAAACTGAACCACCTGATAGATAATTTTACGTAGAATCGACCGGTGAAAAGCACACATCGCTATCTCTAATAGTTTTTGAAATATTCGCGAAAAATGTTTATCATTTTGGATTTTTTGATATTTTCGAATTTTCAAAAGCTCATATCTCGACAACTAGACGTTTTATCAAAGTTTTGCGGCCAGATTCGGAAAGTACGCGTTTCGGAGCACCAAATATCCCGAAATCAGCGATATTTATTTCTTGTCATTTGTCGAAAAATTTTAAGGCCTGTGAAAATTTGCAAAAAATGGAATGTGGTCCTACGGTGATGAAACTGAACCTCCTGATAGATAATTTTACGTAGAATCGACCGGTGAAAAGCACACATCGCTATCTCTAATAGTTTTTGAAATATTCCCGAAAAATGTTTATCGTTTTGGATTTTTTGACTTTTTCGAATTTTCAAAAGCTCATATCTCGGCAACTAGACGTTTTATCGAAGTTTTGCGGCCAGATTCGGAAAATACGCGTTTCGGGGCACCAAATATCCCGAAATCAGCGATATTTATCTTTTGTCATTTGTCGAAAAATTTTAAGTCTTGTGAAAATTTGCAAAAAATCTATAGTGGTCCTACGGTGATGAAACTGAACCACCTGATAGATAATTTTACGTAGAATCGACTGGCAAAAAGCACACATCGCTATCTCTAATAGATTTTGAAATATTCGCGAAAATATTTTTCGATTTTTTCGAATTTTCAAAAGCTCATATCTCGGCAACTAGATGTTTTATCGAAGTTTTGCGGCCATATTCGGAAAGTACGCGTTTCGGAGCACCAAATATCCCGAAATCAGCGATATTTATTTTTTGTCATTTGTCGAATAATTTTACGCCACCCCCCCCTGTGAAAATTCGCAAAAAATTAAAAGTTGTCCTACGGTGATGAAACTGAACCACCTGATAGATAATTTTACGTAGAATCGACCGGTAAAAAGCACACATCGCTATCTCTAATAGTTTTTGAAATATTCGCGAAAAATGTTTATCGTTTTGGATTTTTTTGACTTTTTCGAATTTTCAAAAGCTCATATCTCGGCAACTAGACGTTTTATCGAAGTTTTGCGGCCAGATCGGAAAATACGCGTTTCGGAGCACCAAATATCCCGAAATCAGCGATATTTATTTTTTGTCATTTGTCGAAAAATTTCAAGTCCTGTGAAAATTTGCAAAAAATCTATAGTGGTCCTACGGTTATGAAACTGAACCACCTGATAGATAATTTTACGTAGAATCGACTGGCAAAAAGCACACATCACTATCTCTAATAGTTTTTGAAATATTCGCGAAAAATGTTTATCGTTTTGGATTTTTTGATATTTTCGAATTTTCAAAAGCTCATATCTCGGCAAACTAGACGTTTTATCGAAGTTTTGCCGCCAGATTCGGAAAGTACGCGTTGCGGAGCACGAAATATCCCGAAATCAGCGACATTTATTTTTTTGTCATTTGTCGAAAAATTTTTACGCCACCCCCTATGAAAATTCGCAAAAAATGAAAAGTGGTCCTACGGTGATGAAACTGAACCACCTGATAGATAATTTTACGTAGAATCGACCGGTGAAAAGCACACATCGCTATCTCTAATAGTTTTTGAAATATTCGCGAAAAATGTTTATCATTTTGGATTTTTTGATATTTTCGAATTTTCAAAAGCTCATATCTCGACAACTAGACGTTTTATCGAAGTTTTGCGGCCAGATTTGGAAAGTACACGTTTCGGAGCACCAAATATCCCGAAATCAGCGATATTTATTTTTTTGTCATTTCTCGAAATATTTCTACGCCCCCCCCCCTGTGAAAATTCGCAAAAAATGAAAAGTGGTTCTACGGTGATGAAACTGAACCACCTGATAGATAATTTTACGTAGAATCGACCGGTGAAAAGCACATACCGCTATCTCTAATAGCTTTTGAAATATTCATGAAAAATGTATATCGTTTTGGATTTTAGATTTTTTCGAATTTTCAAAAGCTCATATCTCGGCAAACTAGACGTTTTATCGAAGTTTTGCCGCCAGATTCGGAAAGTACGCGTTGCGGGAGCACGAAATATCCCGAAATCAGCGACATTTATTTTTTTGTCATTTGTCGAAAAATTTTACGCCACCCCCTATGAAAATTCGCAAAAAATGAAAAGTGGTCCTACGGTGATGAAACTGAACCACCTGATAGATAATTTTACGTAGAATCGACCGGTGAAAAGCACACATCGCTATCTCTAATAGTTTTTGAAATATTCGCGAAAAATGTTTATCATTTTGGATTTTTGATATTTTCGAATTTTCAAAAGCTCATATCTCGACAACTAGACGTTTTATCAAAGTTTTGCGGCCAGATTCGGAAAGTACGCGTTTCGGAGCACCAAATATCCCGAAATCAGCGATATTTATTTCTTGTCATTTGTCGAAAAATTTTAAGGCCTGTGAAAATTTGCAAAAAATGGAATGTGGTCCTACGGTGATGAAACTGAACCTCCTGATAGATAATTTTACGTAGAATCGACCGGTGAAAAGCACACATCGCTATCTCTAATAGTTTTTGAAATATCCCGAAAAATGTTTATCGTTTTGGATTTTTTGACTTTTTCGAATTTTCAAAAGCCTCATATCTCGGCAACTAGACGTTTTATCGAAGTTTTGCGGCCAGATTCGGAAAATACGCGTTTCGGGGCACCAAATATCCCGAAATCAGCGATATTTATCTTTTGTCATTTGTCGAAAAATTTTAAGTCTTGTGAAAATTTGCAAAAAATCTATAGTGGTCCTACGGTGATGAAACTGAACCACCTGATAGATAATTTTACGTAGAATCGACTGGCAAAAAGCACACATCGCTATCTCTAATAGATTTTGAAATATTCGCGAAAAATATTTTTCGATTTTTTCGAATTTTCAAAAGCTCATATCTCGGCTAC